>CAUYRT010079197.1:0-106967 GCA_963574885.1 Lepilemur ruficaudatus
GCATGAGGGAGGCAGTGCATTTTGGGAGAGAAAGAGAAACCATCCAAACCCCAGATTCATTTCCAGTCAAGTTGCTCTTTCAGGGTGGCCTAGGGGTGGGCACATCAAGGCCAGGTGTAAGGCAAAAGCAAGGAGGCCCCCAAGGTTAAGCCACCTTAAGGATAAAGGCAGACAGCCCTTAAGGCCAGGTACCACACCAGGCTCGGAGGCTTAGGAAGGCTCCCCTAGCACCTTTAGGCCTCCACTAGGATGGCTTTGGGGAACACTGGCTGGCCAGGTAGTGGTAGCTCTAACTAACAAAGTTGCAGACTCAGAACCGAGCTAAGAAAGGACAGTACCACCTGTGGCTGCTAATGGCGCTGATGGCTCTGAATTGCTGCATTTCTCAGAGAATTGAGGGACCTCCTTCCAGTAAGGTATGTGGATGCCCAAGCCACTAGTTAGAAGATAAGATTATACGGCCCCACTTGCTTCTGTGCTTAAGTTGCAAATCCTACTGGCCAGGAAGGAATCAACCCTCCCCTCCTTGGCATGTTTGCTTTTTCTGGTTCATTTGTATCCCTCTCTTGTTTCCTCTCCACTTCAACACACACATTTGTGCACAGGCTTGCACTGGTGTGAGATCCTTGAAGTGCCTCCCTGGCTTGGTGGAGAAGTACTTAAAAGTATTGTTTGCTGTGTGTTCCTCTCCCTTACCCTTGTGGATGCCTCACCTTCTCTCCAACACCCCTGTGTATCAGCTGCTATCCGATTTGTCTGTCTTGCCCTTTGCACTGCACGATGGTTAATTTTTTGTGTCAACCTGGCTAGGCCTTGGGGCCCAGGTATTTGGCCAAACACCAGAGGCGACATTGCTGTGAAGGTACCTTTTAGACGGGATTGACATTGCAATCAGTAAACTCGAGTAAAGCAGATGTCCCTCACCATCTGCGTGGGTCTTCCCCAGCCAGTAGAAGGTTTTAGGAGAAAAGACTCAGGCTCCCCGAGGCGGAGGGAACTCTGCCTCCAGACTGCCTTTGCACTGGAGCTGCAGCATCAATTCTTGCTGGCATTTCCAGCCTGCGGCCCTGCCCTGCAGATTTCAGACCTGCCAGCCCTCACAGTTGCATCAGACAATTCCCTAAAATAAATCTCTCTGTATACACCCTGTTGGTTCTGTTTCTCTGGAGAGCCCTGACTAATACCGACTGTGAGCCCGACCCCACCGCCCCCCAGGGTGTTGGTGAAGGGTGTTGGGGAAGGAGGCATGGGCTGTCCTGCAATTCGTGAAGCAGGTGGGCATTGAACTCTTATTGAATTCCTGACAAAACCAGGATTTATATATAAACGTCTACCGTAATATGGCTGAAGGGTAATATCCAAAGCATTGCATTGCACCAATTGTTACCTTTCTCTCCCTCCAAGTACATCTCAGTCGTTTTGCTTTTTCTTTGAAGCATAAGCTCCTGGAACGATATTTAGTACCTATCTCATGCAGCCTCTGACACCTTCTAAGTGTTAAAGAAAAGGTTAATTTCCTTAAAAAAAATTCCATGCCGAGAGCTTGCTCTTCCAAGTCATGTGGAGGCTGCACCTAATTTCCCAATTTATCTCTAACATTCTTCCTCCTGCCTTTGAAACTCTTTCATTTAACATTAGCATTTGATTAACCTTTTGTTCAAGAGACATCTGGGTTTTGTTATATACTATTATGTTGATTCTGGCTTGTTTTTATTTCAGATAATTTTCAAGTAGCCACGTGTGTCAGGTAGCAAGGTCTTCTTTTATTGCTATATATATATTTTTTTTGGGCAGTGGGGCTCCAGGAAAAGCTGTTACCTCATTATGCAAAGCTTGTTCACCATGGAAAAAACAGGCACAATCGAGTTATGACAAAGAGATTTTATTTTTCATACAGAATTATTTGTAGGGACATCCTGGCCAAGTTTCCCTTACATTTATGCATTTTCTGTAGGCTTTGAACATTATATTTTCTATCAATTAAAATTCACATAAAATACAATTGACCTGAAAAGACCAAAGGTAAATGTGTGGTTACGGTCATATGAGGTCTTCTCAGCAGTTCCTGCGGGCTCTGGTAGGGAGATTTTTTTTAAAATGTCCTCCAAGGCTGGTAACAGAGACCCACAGGTGGGTCTGTCGTGTGATGGAACCTGAATGAAGTTGACTATGTCCTAAAAATCTGGAGAAAGGAAAATTCCACTCTCAGTTCTTTAACAGTAATGATGGATTGTGGTAGCAGGGCCAGAATCGATGCAGGGTTTGTACATGTTTTGGCATTTCCTCAAAGCTTTGGTCTGAAGGCTCCTGCTCTTGTGAACACTCTGTCTGCTGTTGTCTGCGGAAGGAGCTCAAAATACAGTTTCCTCAAGAACTCAGGGCTACTGCAAGATTTACAGCGTTAAACAGAACTTACAGCTTAATCGGTTGTTTTGGACAAAGCTCCTCCTCTAGGCCCCAGCAGACTAGACTAAAAACCAAAACGGAGTCACCCATGCTAAAGTCCCACATCACCAAACCTAAACTAAGTTGTCATCTGACCTTCTGAGAAATCAGGAGAGAGAGAGGACCGCCACTTTCCCAAACAGGGCAGTTTTAGTCCTCAATCGGCATAATAATAAAGTTTCCTCTGCTTTAATCCCTGCACAAAAGAAGCAGCCTCACGAGACATGATGCTAACTAAGTTATTTTTCTATTGTTCTGTCTCCCTGTCCCAGCCTTGCAAGAAAAAGTAACTTTGAAAAGTACCTTAAAAAAAAGTAACTATTAATACTACACTCTTTATTCTTTGCTTCTGCTGTCTTTAGCCCTGTGCTCCCCAACCCTGAGGCTGCAGAGCTCTGTCGCTCTCCACCCCTGCCCCCAACGGCCAAGGAAAAATTGAAAAATTTGAAAAATTGTCTTCCAGGAAACTCAGGAACTGGGGTGGGGTGAGGTGGAGGCACAGCAGGAGGTGAGCAGTGGAGGCTGAGTGAAGCTTCATCTGTATTTACAGCCACTCCCCTCCTCATTGCTTGCATCGCGCCTGAGCTCTGCCTTTCCTCCCCTGCACCCCTGCCCCGGGCCATGAAAAAGGATTATGGAACTGGTACCTGGTTCCTGGTGCTAAAAAGGGTGGGGACTGCTGCTTTAGCCTTTCTCTGTCAGTAAACCAGCCTCTTCAGCTCAGCTCATGGGGACACTTATTCTACTCCATGGAGCGAAGTGTTGCCCGATTCTAGAATTGCAATAAAGCCAATTGAGATTTTTTAATCTAAATTTGTTGTACACGTCTGCCCTCCCAACAACAGGAAAAACACAGCAGATAACTCCAGGAAGGTAGAGCCAAATGGCTGTGGTGGCGACTAGGATAGGGCTTAGGGGAAATCGATACACAGTCTCATGGAGAGGACTTAAGGTGTTGCCAACAGTGTGCTGTCCTCACAGTCAGCCAAGCACAGGGGTGGTTCCAGGAGGCCAGGTGAGCCCGATTAGTGAAGAAGTAGTCAGAGCCCACATGTATGGGGGCAAGCCTGGTGCTGCTGAAGACCTGGATGTGACCGTCCCTCTTGGACTGTTTGCTCCATAAACCTCCATCCCTCCATCTAGTGGGAACAACGTTCCCGTATGGGCACAACGATACCTTTCTGGTCCATCTTGCATAGTGCTAGGGAGGAAGAAAGAGCTTTGTAAACTCCCAAACCAGGTGAGATGGTGATGATGGGAGTGCAGCTGATACAATAGGATGTCCAAGAGAGCCAGGGCTTCATGGGCGCCTGTCAAAGACCTAAACGTCAATGGAGAACGGGGCTGGAGCCGCACACATTAGACAGGGGAGGTGTGGATTCCGGCTGTGTCTCCTGCAGTGATAAACTCTATTATCTGAGGAAATTCAGATATCTGCTGGGAGGCTTGTTTTCTTTGTCTGTACCCATAAAGAGAGGCTTGGGTAGAAACGAAGTAGATAAGCAATTCCTACTTAGGATGATCCTGGCCTGGGTGAGGCTGCTAATTTGATTTAGGTAGGGCAAGCAACTTGAAGTTGCTTCCCCTGGGATGGCTTTGCCCCCTGCCTTTCTTCTTAGCATGACAAGATTGCTAGTGACTTAGCTCTTCAGTATAAGAAACAGAAGCCTTGAGCACCTCTTGAAAAATGCTCACCCTTGAAATCATACAGTGGTTATACTCTGGCTTGAGAGAGAAATAGTTAGAAATTAAGCTGGCCTAAGACGTCTTGCAATCACTCACATGTCTCGGCCCCCAGGACGCTTAGGTGCTTAGCCTGTGGAGGGCAGCCCCGGCATCCCTTCCACTGGCTGTGGCTGTGTGTGTGCTCTTTGAGTTGACTAGTTTCCTCCGGGGAGTCTGAGGCAGTTTCTGTGTGTAACCATCATGATGGGGTGTGGCAAAATGTGCTCCAAATAAGACCTCAATCGATCATGCAAATCCCAGACATCACTCCATGCCTTCTCAAAATTTCCTGAAGGATTCAAACTCACTCTGAGCGCCCCCACCTGTGGATATCTTTTTTCCTTATAGGTCTTTCTACAGAGTTTAGCTTTTGCTCATTCTGTAATCTCCTTATCTACCTATTTATGTATCTACATTTCTATCTGTCATCCGTCTGCCTGTCTCTCTGTCTATCCATCTATCCTTTTGCCTTTCTGATTGAGTGTCGCATTTGAGGGAAGTGAGCCGGTTCCCTGTGCAGCTACTCGGGGGGCAGGCCCTAGAGAAGGCCCCCTTGGCACATGGCTCATCGGTTAACTGGGCTGATGGGGTCTAAGCCGTCACACGTCGGTGTAACTCTGCAAGACCCCAATCCCAGCCATTCTTCAGTTAAGGCAATGAGCGATGCAGAAAAGTCTTTCCCTAGAGCAGAGAAAAATGAGGAACCTGAGATCTGAATAATCTTCAGATCGTGGTCGCTTATCTGTAAGACTCCCTCAGACTCATTCTCTCCAGCCTGTGTTATTAAAAGGAAAAAGACAAAAGGTCTCACTTTATTAAAAAAAGAAAGCCTTGCATAACACTTTTTTTTCCCACAGCATGGATGCCCTTTCAAAGGAAATACTTCCACTAATGAGTCTCTTTCGCTTGCCCATTAGTTATTAGGAGCTTCTTAGGAAAAAAAAAAAAAAAAAAGAAAACTCTTTCCTTTAATTAATGCAGCTGTTCTTTAGGCCTCCTTTGGAGATTTTCTTTTTATCCTGAGCTACAGAAATAAGATGAAGAGGAGGGCTTACATTGGCATGAACTTATTTGTGTTTGGTACAGATAAGTACCCTTCCCTCTTTCTTTCCTTGAGTAAGCTTGTCTTAGAAAAGAACCGTGCATGGGCTAAAGCAAATATCTGGGTCAAACACAAGCACAGCCAATGGGAGAAATGGGTGTTTCCACTTAAATTTACATTTAAGGAACCAGCAGGAATGGTGGGGAGAAAGCCACTCCCACCTCCTCTCTTTCCTTCAAATCCTTAGATACCAATATATATGTTATATATATGTATACACACCAACTTATTATAGGATATGCAGAATGTGTGTGTGTGTGTGTGTGTGTGTGTGTGTATGGAGAGAGAGGTGGGGAGCAGCTCTCAGGTGCCATTTGTGCTGATCTATATGTATATAAATATAAATCCTTTTATAGATAAATAACCTCCTTAACTGCATTGGAAAACAAGAAAGGATCCCATCAGTGAAGCATACACCAGGAGAAATTTCTGAAAGGTGGGGTCAGACTAATAGAGAATGTTCAGGGACAGGAGAGAGCTGGTATGGATTGTGTGCACAGCACTGGGAAGCTCAGGGTTGGAGAACGATACAGGGAGAGGGCAGCATCTAAGGGCAATAGTCAGTGGTTTATTGGGATGTCATACTAGGAATAGCCAGGTGAGATAACAGCTTCCTTGCAATTTCCAGGAAGGGCCTTTGTCCACAGGTGGGAGCACTGAGCGTGAGAATTGAGTAAGAGTGGTAAGGCAATGTCCGGAAGGTTCAGAACCATTTCCATTCCTACAAGAAAAGGTACTAGAACACCTTACTTGCTGCACAGCTGGCCGTGGCCTGCAACGACTTGGCTGACAGATACAGCATTCACTGGGATTTACAGAACCAACAGGGGCAGCCAGCATATGGACGAGTATACGATTAAAGGCTGGCCAGGGAAAAGCCGTACCAGCCATGTTAAGTGGCAGATTAATCAGAATAAAAAGAAACATTTATATATGGTCACTCGCATGCCCAGACCAACCATCCTGAACTGGTACAATAGCTGGGCGAGAGGTCCTTAAAACATTCTCAGCATTGCCATGGAAACACAGATGTCTTAGCCAGGGGTAGAACTGTGGTATAAAGCACTTGCATTTGGGATCTAGTCTTTACTAAGGTTTGTTCCCAAGGGGATAGGAGCACTGACTTCAAAGTTCATGGCTTTCCTTTCGATTGCATTCTTCCTTAGGGTCGGGGGGAAGTGTCCAGATGAGAAAGGAGTTCCAGGAGGGTTAACACTAGGTGAGGGGCTATTGCACAGTTAGGAAGGCAGAGAGATTATCTCCCAAATCTGCCGAGTACATGGGTAGTCAATTGGCTGGTAAATCAACTAATAAGGGTCACATGCCTGGTTTGGCCCCAAATGGAAAATCTGATGGTGAACTTCACCTGGGTTGCTACACATTCAAGTAAAAAGATTTACTTTCTAAAGGGAGAGGAAGGAAGTCTCCAGGGAAAAGAAGAAGGCAGAGATAGCAGGAGATCTGATTTTGTTATAAGGCACAGTCTTATCGCTTGTGAGACCTGCCAGGCAAGTGAAAGTGCAGTGGATAGGAAGGAATAATTCAGGGAGGTTACTGAAAAGCAAATCAGAGCTATTGAGTTTTGTAGCAGGCACTGGGTCCCTAAACTGTTGACTTGGGAGTTTATCCTTTGCCACATTTTACTTGCAGAGATGCTTATTTGGACAGATAGAAAGCCTAAGGTCACATGGAGAATACCAATTAATTACTCAGGTATCATTTTGATCTTAAACACCCTGGCACTAGGTGTATCTCATTTTCACTTTCCGACTTGAGGGATTAATGGAGAATCTTCTATTTGTGTTATGTAGATATAATAGACACTGAAACATTTCTCTAACCAAAGAATTCTGGAACAAAATTGCCTTCTTATTATATTTGGCCTACTATATTTAGGCATAGGTCCTCTCTGCATTTTATAACTCATTACTCCATGGAGTGCTATGCCGGGGTGCACTGCGTGCAGCATCTAGTCTGCTGGGCTGTAGTATATAGGTGACCATTGATATTGGGAACATTGGAGATCAAAGGCATAATTTGTACTGGCACCAGTGAACTTCCTCTGGGGCGACTCTGAGGACGAGGCCAAGGCTTTGCCACACTTTCTGAAATACAAAGGGCCCATGTCCGATTACTACGTGGCATCATTTTGGGATAAGGCATAACCATCAGTCCAGGACCAACACACAACTTTGATCCATCAATTCCATTTCTGGTGGCTATCTTAAAGAAACAATTACACATGTGTACAAAAATCAAGCAATGTTGTTTATGTAGTGAAAAGTTTGAAACAACTTAAATTTTCAATAGGTTAATAATTAAACAAACAGCATACCTACATTTTGGAATGCTATGTAGTCATTAATAAGAAAAAATTCAATTCATATGTACTTAGTCAAGTTCCTTAAGATATACTATACTACAAATGGAAAAAGAGGAATTTGCAAAATAGTATATACAATATGATCCCAATTTGGTTAAAAAACTCTTGACACACAAAACTCTCTATTTTCATATGTGCACATATATCCATGTTGATGTCTGAATAAAACGTCTGAAAGCTACACATTAAACTGGTAGTAGTGTTTTCTTCTAGGGAAGAAATGAGCTTGATTTAGGCCAATGGTGTTTTTTTCTGTATCTTCCACATTTGCTTGGATTTTTAGCATAAAAATGCATTCACGTATTTCTTGCATCATTAAAAATAACTAATAAAAAAATCTTGTTTAAAATTAGTTTGAATCAACACTTCAAGAGTAGGATCAGTAATCTTATCAGAGAAGCAAGGATATTTGCATCTGGATGGACCATACAGACACACCCTGAGACATTTAAGTATTTAAACATTTTAAAGCTTTGCCGTGAATATTCAAATGTCAAGCCAATAATAAAACACCTAACTTTTATGGAAAAAAATGAAAGTGAAACAAAAGAAAACAAAATAAAGAAGTGAATTCCAGTGCAAAACGCAGAAGCAAATTCTGGAAAGAAAGATAAATATGAGGAAACAGGAATCGAAATAATCTCAGATTTCTCAAGGGCACCATTGTAAGCAAAGACAATGGAGCAACATTTTCAAAGTTCTGAGAGATGTTGATTTCCAACCTAATAGTCAATAATCAGCCAAACTATCAATTAATTTGAACATAGAATAAAAATCCTAAAAAAATCGCCTTCCATGAAGAACATTCTCTATCAGCATGAAGGAGTATTCTGAGATACAGAAAGGAAGGAGATCTGGGAAAGAGGGATCCATCACTGCACAGCCAAAAGGGAATTCCTAGGATGATAGCGAAGGAAGTGCCAGGGTAAGAGCGTGAGCTGGTCCTGAGAGCAACCACTACATAGTGAAGCCAAGGGATGGTGACGCCAGGGTGAATGGAACTGAATAAAGCAATGGATAGTTTAGCAGATGTGTTCAGCCTACTGAGAGGAGATTTTAGGAAACTATTAGATAGTGTAGGGGGAAAATTAGACATAGGACATAGGAAAGTGAGAAAAAAAATCAAAATAAAAAAAAAATAAGGCCATCATCAACGCCAGGGGAAACAAAAAGCTGTTGGAGATAGGAGATGTCCTTGGTATAAGTGGCTCAACTATGAATAACACTTAAATACTTATAATAATATATTTGCTGAATATTGACTTAGCCCCATACTGTGATTTAACTATATTCCAATGCTGAAAGAAATGTAAACATAGTACATGTGAGTGCATGTGCATATGTATTGCATTTGAGAAAGTTAAATCCTTAATCTTCTATAGAAGAAAGCCAATAGACAACTTCTGAAATGAAACCAATCAGCACATTTCAGTATACACATACTATTTTAAAATGTGTAGTTAAATTGCACCACAAGAAAACAGCTGAAAAATTGGTTGGACAATGCCTTTGAAGGACTGAGAGGTGGGATTTGGGAGAACTGGGGTGAAAAACTTTTGTTTTTAATTATAAGTGTTGCATTTGATTTTTAAAACTGTAAACTATATTATTTTGGTAAAATCACAATGCAAACAAAATCACCTACTCATAACTGTGGTTTTTTGATGACATATGTAAAATTCTTAAAGGACAGCAGTGAACCAAGATGCTAACACATAGGTAAATCAAGGTCAGTCACTATGTAATTAAATGCTAGAGAACAAAATATTATCAATCATGGCTACCATCTTTTGAATGCTTACCCTTGCATCAGCTCATTGAATGCTCACATCAACTCTTGAGATAGGTGGTATAATATTATTACCCATATTTTATAGATGAGGTCATGAGATGTTAAATAACTTATGTAAATTTATGCAATTTACACAAGTAATTCCAAAGTGGAGTGGTAGACCTGAGATTAAAATCAGAATTTATCCAAAGCTTATAACTTTGGCCACAGATCTACACTCCCGAGAGACAAAGAGGTTATAGGAATTCAGAGAGGGGCATTCACCCTCTTTTTTACCCCCAGACCAAGCAGTATGAGAAATCTCAACTGACTGCAAGTTTCTCCATACTTCAAAGAAAATCCAAATCCAATGTAATTTCTTGTTGGTTCAGGCACTGGTTTGAATTTTAAAAAATAATTTTATTTGAGTTTCTTTTAAACTCAGTTCCTACACATTTTTGGTCAGGTTATTTTTAGATTTTTCAGCACAAAACTTAAGATGCTGCCCTGAATCTTTATGAGCAATAGTGATACTTAGCAGTTTTCAGAGAACCTTCCTTCTATCATAGTGGATTGTCATAGTAACTGTATGACATAGGCATGGCTGGTGCCACTCATCATTTTTCAGAGGGGAACTCTGAAGGCCACAAATGCTAAGTGGTTTCCTGGAAATTGCATGGACAATAAATGACAGAGCTGTGATGAGAACTCACAACTGTGGGGACTCTCTTTCTGTCACACACATTGCCCTCATGCAGCACCCTCTAACGTCACAGTGCTGAAAGGGACACATTGCTTTTGTTTCATGCCCAAGTTAATACATTGGAAAATCCCATTTCTTTTAGATCTTTTTCAAATGCATTGATTCCTGAACTTGAATAAACTTGAACAAAGAATGGACTCATTTGTAAGGAAAATTATTTGCTATTGGTTTCCCCATATTGTTATATTATTTAAAACACGCACAAAATAAAATTTGGTAACAACTTCTAATTCTTATAGTTCCTATACAACTATTATGTAAAACTGAAACAAGTTTACCAGTTAATTGTGAACAACACTACAGAAACAATAAATAACACTGACTTAAAGCCGATGTGAATACGCTACGAGCTGCGGGGTGTAGTGTCTCAGGGCTCAGCCTATCTGCCCATTTTAACACACTCGATGCATGACTCGGTTCTCCACCACTCATCCTTTTCTGAACTGGTGGGAAAATCAGTTTGTCCTCTTGTTATCTATTGCTGCGTTAGAAACTACATCACAAATCAGTGGCTTAAAACAACCATTTTGTCTGGCTCAAGATTTTTGGGTCAGGAGTTCAGAAGGGACATGACTGGGTGGTACGTCTCCAGGTGGCAGGGGTGGGAATTGTTAGGGCTAAAGGACCCACTTCCAAGATGGCTTCTTCACTGGTAGGTCTGGTGTCTTGGTGTCCCTTAGCGTCTCTCTCTCCCCACAGCTAACAGCCTCTCCATCTGGTTTGACCTTCTCACTACATGGTGTTCTCAGGGTAGTCAGACTCCCTACACAGCAGGTGCTTCCAAGAGGAAGGAGTGGAAGCTACCAGCTCATGGAGGGAGTGGCTACCCCCAGAATTGGGCCAGCATCAGTCACACCATATTCTGCTGGATAGAAAGTCACAGCGCCTACAAGTGGGTAAAGAAATAGACTCTCCCTACTGGTGGAGGAGGAGCCAGGTCACATTGCAGAAGAGCACATGCGATGAGAGATATTGTTCCATCCATCTTAGGACTATGCAAGTGTCCGTTTGGCACCGATGCCCCATCCTTTCTTGATAGCCGGAGACTTCACAATAATAATTGTTGCCAATATAATTATAAACACGTGTGCTGAACTTATAGGAAAGTCTTAATCCCAAGGAATCACCCAGAAGAAAAGAACATGTTTTTATTTACATTTTTGTTATTTTTTTGAATAAAAAGCTAAGACCTTTGCTTGGGTTGAGCTCATTGTGCTTCCCCTTCCACTTTCTCTTCCAGTGCCTCGTAAGCCATATGTTAGGATGGCGGCATTTCAAGGTGGTGGAAACTTCAACAGCGTCAGTTACTGAAAGATTATGTTAATCAGAGCCTCTATCAACCCATGTTGGACTTGTAGCATAGGCAAAAAGGAAACATCTGTATATTAAACTATTAGAATTTAAGGATTAATTTGTTACTGCCATGTAATCTAGTTTATCCTAAGTAATGTTTTTATTATTCACAACATTCTGGTAGAAAATTCAAGGACTACAACGTAATGCAGTTTAAGGAACCCTGTTTTAATTCACACCAGTATTTTTCATGGAGGAGGGGCAGGCGAGGAGAACAAGTAGAGAATTAAGTGGGAGAAGATAAAAAAGAAGTAGACGACACCATCACCTTTTCTGCTCTGGCAGAGTTATTATATATTTATGAAACTGAGGTGTACTTTCAAAGATGAAGTCACACCTCTAGCTTTCAAGTCTCAGGCATTTATTTGCAGACATTTGCACTTTCATTGTGTGATTCTATGATAGGGATTCAAAATTAAGGCAATTTATTTCCAGACATTTGGACTTTCATTATTATTTAATGTAAGAGATGACAAAATGGAGACAATTAGTGAAGGTTAAGTGACTTACCCATGTCACATGAATAAGTGTTAGAATAATTTTTTGAGTGCGCTGATAGAAGTCAAGTGATAGGTTATATTTTAGCTGCGAATTAGTCTATGTCTGAGGTGTCTTGATTTATTTAAAATGAATCACTTCATAAAGTTTTATAAAAAATTGATTTGGTCCACACGGGAGTGCCAACCAGTGCTGTCATGATTAGCAATTACCCACTGATTCTGGTTCTCTGATTAAAATTTTTTCAAAATCAAACATTAACCAGTTGTAGGTGTGTGGACAAATTATCAACTGAATTCAAATTGCCTCAGAGAACTAGATTGAAAACCGGCTGGTCAGGTGAATGACTTGAATTAGATGGCTCCATGGCAAATAAACTGATTTCTCAGGCAGCAATATACACGAACAGATCAGCTAGATTCACAGCGGTGCAGTTAAGCCATATAAACACAGTCTTCAAATAGCCTCCCTGGTGAGACACTGTTTTTCATTTAACTTGAATGATGTTTTTGAGACTTTGGGTGCTTTATAATTTCCTTTTAATATGGGGTCAGAGTGAGATAATCCTTAGAGTCTAGATTAATGAATTTATATGCTTCTGGACAAATGGTTCTGAGCTTTATAATTTTTTCCATACTATTCTACCTTTTTATTAAGAACTGGTCGAGGATAGATATTGATACTGATTAAAATCATAGACGACAGGAAGGTGGGAAGGAAACTGAATCAGGATCTGATACAATCTTGGCAGGTCAGAACGAACTCTAACAAAATGAAAATTTCATAAAGTAAATCTGAGTCCCTTGTTTTAGGACCAATCCTCCCATCCTCCAAGGATAGATTGATTATCAGAATATTTGAAGGACCTAGAAGTTTTAGCTAATTATAGTGACAGTATTAATCAATAATAAGATCTATGACTTTTAAAGATAGGTTCAAATGATCTTAAGATATGTTAATGGAAGAATAGCTTTTAAAATAACAGGAATAAATGGGAAGTGAGAGTCCAATACTACTCTGACATTATCAGAGTATAGCCAGATGGTGTATTTAGTTCTCAAATCATGTTCTGATAGGTTTGATCAGGAAGGCTTGGGAAATGAGCGCCAAATTCAATTCAAAATACCTGAAAGAACCAGAAATATGTACTCTAAGAAGGTCCAGGGGGAATGATAACTATTTTCAAATAGTTTGAAGTGTTCTCTTGTGGAAGATGGAATAATTTGGCCCCATGAAGTAGAACCTGGATTGTGGACCAAGGCTGCAGGAAGGTAGCTTTGGTGTTACCTCAAGGAAGAACTTTTATGTGGACTGCCTTGGCCAACAGTGAAGTCAGGGACTAGTCGTGCCCGGTGCTGGGTCATCCTGTCCTAGGAGGGGGTGGAGCAGGGATTATAAAATGATGGCCCATGGGCAAATTTGTTCTTTTGACGTATTTTCTTTAGTTTAGAGAGTGTGTTAAGGAATTTTGACTTAGTGACTAGTATTTTTTTTAAAAGATCAAAGCTTCTGTACAAAGGTTGGTATCTCCTGTTTTACTTGAAAAATTGTAGATCTGGCAACTAACTATGGGCTTCCATTGTTGGAGGTAACAGTCAGCTGGGAAAGGGAATCTGCTCTCTCCTTTTGACAGTGTGGGTATTCTCTGGCTCTTCATAGCCTCCAGCACTCCCTGTTATGTTCCCCACAGAGAGGAAGAAGACAATTTTATCATTTATTCTCTTTCTTGAGTTTCTGCTTTGCTTACAGCTGGCCCACCTCAATTTGTAACTTACTTGCGTGGCCTGTCCGGGCCCTCAGCTTGTTATCCCTGTTGGACACATTGACTGACTGGGTTGGAGAGTGGGATGTAGTTAGAAATCAATGGTTTTCAAATTTTATTTTTTAGTTGAAGGACCCCCTACTCCTCCACACCCACAATGCTGGGTAACATCTTACACCAAATCCCAATTTGTAAAACATGATAGAGATGCTATTATATTAACCTCTACTTCATAATCTTACATCTCCCTTGCGATAAGAAATAGGATTTTAGGGCTCATGCTGAACGGCTTTGAACAAGATAAAATTTGAAATTCTCTTCCAAAAGAAAAGGATACTAATATATAAATGGTAGCTCTTCCAAACACTCTGGAATATTGGTTTAAAGAAAAAGAATACTTCTCAGATGAAAATAAAGATATGTAAAGGAAGGATCACAAACTAGTGGGAATATCTGTGTTTTAGTCCTGGCTTGGATGTTAACCAGTTGGAGAAGCTTCAGGCTTGTCCCTGGAACCTTAAATATTAAGACCCGAGGGGGCATTTTAGAGATTAGCTAGTCTATCGTCACTGTGTAGATAAGGGAATGAAAGACTAGAAGATGAAATGGTTTGTTCTAGGAAAACACAGTTGATTGGTGTCAGACAAAGCACTGGAACTCAAGAATAACCTCCAGTTGGACTCTCTCAATCATGTTCCTTTCTTCCCTGATAGACAATTATTGAGACTTTTTCTGCACAATAGGTTTTAATTGCTTTGCTATTCTTCTGTTCTCTGGGGGGGTTCTTTCTCATGTCAATTCTCTGAGGTGTCCTTACAAACTAACATCCATTAAGACATTCTTTAGTTGGGGTGGGCTGCTTTCTCTTTTCAGGGGGAATGGAAAATGGAAAATTGTTTTGTCTTACCTGTTTTCTCTCAGGCAATAAGTTCTTTATTGCTAAATGGGACATGCTTGCCATAGAGAAGATGGAAAACACAACATTTTCAGTACAGATAATGGCAAACCAATTAGATAAACTCCAGCAATTGGGTTGTTATTCAGACATGAATCTCCTTGTCTAACTGCTGTTTACTCATTTCTAGACCTGGCTTCACTCTTATCCTCTTCTGAACCCACAAGGCTTTGAAATTACTGGAAATGGCAGGAATTCAATTGCACTCATTTTCAAAATTCCCTTGATTTGGATTTAAGAGCATGAAGCCAGTTTATAGATGGAGATGTGATTGCAAACATGTCAATAGGCATCATAAAGGGAAATTGGCTAAATAAATTTAAAAAATACCCAAAGAGAGTTCTGAAGAGTTTTTTTTAACCTTTCTGAGGAACCTTGAACTTCAAACCTACCTTTGCCTCACAAAGCATTAACTGAGAAATATTCACTAGCTAGATAGACATACGTATTCTAAGATACCTAACATATCTATTCTAAGTCACCACTAAGGCACATTTGCAGTCTCCATAAGCTAAGAATTGAATAAAACTTATTTTGGAGCAGTGATTTGAGGAGTGAGAAGTTACATTCTAGATAGATTTTTGAATCTTAACAGGAAATTATTTTAAGAGTTCGATTTTTCTGAAATCCATGAAAATGTGGTCAGGATTAAATCAATGTAACTTGCATTTTTATTTTCCTCAATTGGAGGTTAAGGTCTTTCCTTTCGGATTACAGCCAGACTTGATCTTTTTTGTGGCTTTATTATATAGTTCCTTAAAATTAAAAAGGGGTGACCAACTCAGGTTCTCCTTCTGCCACATCAAACAAGAGCTGTTTCCTGGTAACCTCTACTGGAGGCTTGTGGGATGAGGTCTTGGCTGTGAGATAGTGCCTAGTTTGGCTTGAGGTTTTAGGAGCTTACCATTCTCATCATTCTAGTCAAAATTTGACTCCCTGCTTTAAAACACACTGCCTAGCACAAAGCAGTGTCCACTTGAAACAAAATTCATGCCACCATTTTAATTTCGTAAGTTCATGTGTGCACTGTGAATTTTGATACCCTTTGAGAAAAGGTCTGAAAAATAGATTAGAGGGAAAAAAAGTGAAGAAATGTTAATCTTTCTCATAAGAAATAATGATAAGGATGGCCAAATTACTCTAGTAAAATATGGATGAGGTAGACACATTGACTAGATTGGTTTTCTCTGGACCTCTGATCCTCTTCCTACATTACTTATTCCTTCTCTGTCTCCTGTGCTGGTCCCCAGTTATCTTCCTGACTTCTAAATTTTAGAGTGCCCTAGGGCTCAGTCCCACACAACTTCTCTTCTCTTCCCTCACTCCTTTCTTAGGGACTCTCAACTAGTCTCCTGGCATTGAATGTTAACAGTATGTGAATGACTCCCGATTTATATCTCCAACTCTGACTCTCTCTCTCCTCCCCCTCTTTTTCTCTCTCTCTCTCTTATTCCTCATCTAATCCATCAGCAAATGCATTAACAAATTTGAAGACTCTACCTTCTCAATATAAACCCAAATCTGACTTGTTCCTCTCTGACACTACCACTTGGCTACCCTGGCCCACGCCACTGGCCTTTCTCTTCTGGAATATTGCAATTGCCTTGCACTGATCTCCCTGGTTTCCAATTGTTCCCCACCCCTACTTCTACCCCATAGTCTATTATTTGCCCAGCCCAGAGGCAGAGAAATCCCACTGCATTCGGAGTCAATCCAAACTTCTTCTTCTGTTTTTGTTTTTTGTTTTTTTTTGAAACAGAATCTCACTCTGTCACCCTGGGTAGAGTACAGTGGAGTCATCATAGCTCACTGCAAGCTCAAACTCCTGGGCTCAAGCGATCCTCCTGCTTCAGCCTCCTGAGTAGCTGGGGCTACAGGAGTGCACCACCATGCCCAGCTAATTTTTCTGTTTTTAGGAGAGATGGGGTGTCAGTCTTGTGTAGGCTGGTCTTGAACTCCTGAGCTCAAGCAGTCCTCCTGCCTCAGCCTCCCATAGTGCTAGGATTATAGGCATGAGCCACCATTCTCAGCCCCAGAGTCAATCCGAACTTCTTACCCTGACCTGTAATATCATCCATGATCTTGTTCCTTGTTTCTCTCTGACCTCATCTCTTTTCCCCTTCTTTGTGGCTCCCCTCTTTGCAGCCTTACTGGCACTCTTGCTGTCCCTAGGATATCCCTAGTGTGTCCTGGACTCCAGGTCTTTTCCCTTGCTGCTTCCTCTGCCCTTTTTCCAGATGTTCACATTGATTCCTTTCTTTCCTTCAGGTCTATATTTAAATGACACCTTACCAGAGTAGCCAACCCTGGATGCTTTTAATAAAGCAGAAATAGAAATACCCCTCCTACGGCTCTCCCTCTTCCCACACTCCTCTCCACTCATCCTACTCACTCACCACCAGCCATGTAACTGCTGGTCATTGGATTTTTTGCTTCTGTCCTCATCCTCACTAGAATACAAGCCTCGTGGGAGGAGGATTTTGTTTTGTTCACTGTTGTATCTCAGTACCCAGAATAGTGCACATAGTTTAGGCTCAGTAAATACTTGCTGAACGACTAAATGGTTTGCCAGCAATCGAGCTGGTAAGAGAATTATAAGATGAGTTTAATAAGCATACACAAAATATTCATTTTTAGAAGACATAGTAGAGGCATTTTATTTATAGTCTTTTTGCATCTTGGGGAAGGTTTGGAAAGGAGTCAGGTGAGGCAGGTCAGGAGAAATTTGCCCTACAATCATCTAAGATTTTTCCAGAAAGTTCTAAAAGTTTGCCAGTCCACTATTTGAGCCTTCATCTTGTGAGTTATAAGGATAATACAAAGCCACTTCTTTCCTCTCCTCTATAGTACAGCTTGTTAGAATTCTCCCAAAGAAAGTTAAAACTCCCCAGAGATCT
Source organism: Lepilemur ruficaudatus (assembly GCA_963574885.1). NCBI lineage: Eukaryota > Metazoa > Chordata > Mammalia > Primates > Lepilemuridae > Lepilemur > Lepilemur ruficaudatus. Next base: position 17,655 of record CAUYRT010079197.1, read on the forward strand.
CTGGGCTTGCTGGAGACATGCCTTCCAGGGTGTTCCTGTTTCTCCTTTAGTAAGCAGTGTGAACAGTACACATCATTTAGAAATGTGCTCACATCTAAGGAAAAAAATTAGGCTTACTCATGAGCAGCTTTCCCTGTTCCCTTCTGAAGCTGTAGTAAATAATTCTCCTCTGTTCCCCACAAATAGTTAATTATAGCACTAGCAGCAGCTCTTTGAGGCAGGAAGCCAGGCGCATCTGCAATGCCCAGAGGAGATGCTGGGAGTCTTCCCTACGGCATACTAAAAGCTGTGGATTCGGGCAGATGAACTTTTCCCACAGGTTGGGACATCCATGAAGACACCTTTCTCCTGCTTCTTCCTCCCTTCTAGCACGTTTCTCCTTCTTCTAATGCTCCAAGTCACTCTCAAAATGCACCACCCACATGCGGTTCACACCTGCTGACCTTCGACATGGTGTCTAGAAAATAGACTTGGTTGCCAGATGGGAGGCTAGGTCAGAAAACACTTCACTTGGATCTCTCAGCTTCACCATTTGGGCTCAAAATGTGGTCAAGGTCATGGGCCCACAGATTCATGTTTTCCCCTTTATGTTCAATGTAATCTCTGGATGGGGGTTGGAGTTGGGGAAAGCCAGGACTGTATAGGGAGAGCTCCTGACCCTGGCAGGCATGCCAACTCTTCCAGAATGGTCAACGGCCAGGCAGAATTTTGATCCCCTTGGTCTCCAACCCCTGGTGTTCCTTTCATGGTTATGTTGCATTATATGGTAAAAAGGACTTTGCAGAAGTAATTAAGGTTACCATTCTGCTGACCTCAAAAAGGGGAGATTATCCTCATTATCTGGGTGGCCCCAGTGAAATCACCATGAGCCCTTAAAAGCAGCAGAGAAAGTCAGAGAGGTGGGAAACACACGGAGGATTTGGCATGTGTCTCTGGCTTGGGGATGGAAGAGCCACGTGAGATGAAAGGTGGGCGGTTCCAGGAGCAGAGCACAAACCCCAACCAACAGCCAGCAAGGAAACAGGAACCTCAGTCCTGCAACCCCAAGGAAGTGAATTCTGCCAATAGCCTGAATAGATTCTTCCCCAGAACCTTCAGATAAGAAAGAGCTCAGCCTGGCTAATACCTTGGTTTTAGCCGATTGAGACCCTAACCAGGAAATCCAGCCATGCTATACTGGGTTTTTCATCTACAGAAACTGTGGGTAATAAAATTGTGCTCTTTTAAGCTGCTACATTTGTGGCAAATTGTTATGCAATAATAGAAAAGTAAAGCACAGTAACAAATGTTTCACCTGTCTAAAGGCATTTGATCTTCTCTTTGACTCTATGAGCTAATTCCTATTGTCATCCTATTTTGTAGATGAGTCTCAAAGTTTTGAGACTATTTTGTAGATGAGTCTCTGAGTCCTCAAAGTTTAGGTACTAACCTGCCTAAGGTCATAAAGCTGGCCAGGGGCAGAGCAGGAATCACACCATGGCTGTCTGACTCCCGGGCTATTCCCCTATACCTGAGTTCTTCAAGCTCAGTGCTATTGACGTTTTGTGCCAGATAATTCTTTGATGTGGGGGATGCCTTGTGCCTTCAGGATATTTAGCTGCATCCTAGGCCATGACCCACTAGATGCCAGGGGTACCTCCCAATTTTGACAATCCACACATTGTCAAATGATCCCAAGGAACAAAGCCACCCCCAGCTGAGAACCACTGTCCTATGTATTAAGCCTCACTGTATCTCTGGACTTCAAGAGAAAATGTCCATTCGTGGGCCTGGGAGTAAACTGGAACTATTTTTACATCTCAAGAAGTGCCACCAGCAGCCTGAGCTCTTCCTAAGGCCATTGCAGGGGCTTTTCTCATCTGTGTCACCAAGCCTGGAAATGTGAAGTTCTCTCCCTGAGTAGGAGAGAACTGGGGTCATGAAGTAGAGCGGATGGGAGCATGCTTCTCGTCTGCAAGCTCCTTTAGTGTTTAGTTCACACTGGGCTCTCAGGTGGGGCTGATCCACACATGGAGCCGACTTCCAGAAAATGCCTCCTGAATCAAATGTGAGTTTGCCTCCTTCTTCAAAGACTATTTGAGGAAAGTGGGCATGCCAGTTGCAGTAAAAACTGTGGTCTTTCCCCACCCCACCCCCAGATTTCCTTTTTGGAGCCATCACACCTTTCCTCCAGCTGCTAAATGTGGTCCAGAGTTTGTCACCGAGAATTGCCTTTGGTAGCAGGAGGTGACTTGCCTAAGGCTATGCTCCCTTGCTTCCTTCCAGGGAATGCCTCCTGCCAAAAACTGGTCAACACAGGGACATGAAAGCCTGTTCGCTCTGCCTCACATTGGGGTAACTCTGAAGGGCCATCCCTGCTTCCAGGTCTCCCGTGGGATTGACGGGGTCCTCTGTCACAAGCACATTGCGGTGCTTTGCCCAATGCTGCCTTCCGCACTCCCCAAGATACCTGCTGGCCACTCCCCATCTCGGAGTCTGTTTCCAGGAAATCCAAGCAAAGACTCCACCTTTGTTTACTTTTTCATAGAGGAATCACACCTTAGGGATTGAATTCTAAAGTACTTAAAGGGGAAATTGTGCATGGTTAAAATTAACTTTGAAAATTGCTTTGGGAAGTTAGAAACCGATATTGCATCTCAGGGCATCAGATGTGTGGGATTTCCCTTTTACAATGGAATCTGCTCTTGTCCCCTTGTTCCTGCAGCACATGAAGGAGTCGCCTTGTGTTTAGGAAATATTTTGTACCAAAAGCATTATCTTTAAATGTCACAGTCTCTCACCCAGAAAGGTGCAGTGCTCCCACCGTGAGAGTCTCCGGGGTGCTGACCGCACACTCAGCTGACGCTGGTCTCTCAGCCCACGACCTCTTCAGGGCATGAGTGGATTGAGCAGGATGCTGAGCCCAAGTGCCCACCCTTTGAATCTCCCTCTCCTGTTTTCTATTTATAACTGAGCTCACTGAATTCACATAGTTACCTAAACTTATGATGTTACTCTACTTCTTTTTATTATATTATTTTAATTTAGAGAATCTAATTATTAATTAGCGAGAATAACTTTTTTAAAGAACCACAAGTTCATCAGCAATATCAATCATCACTTAACTTTTCAGACTCACTTAAATCAGATTTGATACTGAGAGCAGTTATGAGTTTTATTTTTTCCCTATTGATTACAGCTGTGTGGCCCCAGGGACGTCACTTACTGACTCTGGGTCTATTTCATCTCGGTGGTAAAATTGTATTTCAGAGCTTCAAGTCAAAGGACTGAATCAATGTTTCTTTAGGACTCCTCCTGCTCTATCCTTCTCTTTGTGCAGAGGAGCAGGGAAAAGTAATTTACGAAATACACATTAGGGACAGCAGCGCTATGTAGTGGTGAAGACACCTTACAAACCATGAGACTTTTGGCAAGTCACAAACCACCCCTGGTCCAACTTACGCCACAGGGACATGAGAATATGAAGAAATAGTAGCCACAAATGCCCTCAAAAATACAAAACACTACGATTACTTTTGTTTTTGTTGTAATATTAATAATAAACTTACCATGCCTATGATTCTTAATAAGTAAAATATAATCAAAGCTGCTTTTTTCTTTTCCTTCAAGGAGGCATTTGGAAGATACATTGGAAAACTCCTATGCATTTCTTAGAGCAGTATCTCAAAATCTCAAACCTTAATATTTTAGAGATAACAAGTATAAGGCTAAAAAACAGCCTATTCTTTGGGTATAAAATCCTTTTTAAAAAGGTACTAAAACTATCTAATATCTTTTTACCTACGCCCTCCCACCACGGGCTGAGACTTTCATGCCTTCACTGTGACGGTAAGTAGAGGGCACCCCAAATTTTATTAGTTACCCATTGGAGGAAGGTTTGGCCAAGACAAAAGAGGAGGATGTTTTTCTCCATGACGTTTTCAATCTGAATGTAAGATAATGGTTCTTTTCCTTCTCTTCCCTAACTTTTAATCTAAGTATCAAACAGTTAATGAATATAAATCAAAAGAAAGGACAGTTTGGCCACAATCAATACAAATCTCGCCAATCATATCCAGTTGACTTTAAAGAATAGGAAAATTCTCTTTTGCTCTGGTGGTATTGTTCTGTGAGATTTTTGAAGTGATTGTATTATCCAGTGAAACTAACTTTTGTAGGTTATTGAAGTATCTTGAGAGCTCCACAAACATATTCAAAAATAGATCTTTAAAAAAAAAAAATAGATCACTCCTGGATTATGTGGCTGCCATCTACGGTTACTAGAAGTGTGGATACGTTTGGATGAGAAAGAAGCCAGAAAGATACAGCTCCCAAATATAGAGCACAAAGGAAACACCATGCATTCTTTGAGATGGTGGAACCAAAGAAAATTTTTATTGGACTGATAGGAGTTTCTGACTTGTAAAATTGGAACAAGTTTAAAAATGAGTTTGAAGAATAACTGTATAGGCTAGTAAAATTGCTTAGAAAAGGAAATACATGTTTGTAATGTTCAAATCAAATAATGTCTTTCAATAAATGAAACTGAGGTTATTTATTTATTTTATTTGTTTAATTTTTTTAAATTTCCGCATATTATGGGGGTACAGATGTTTAGGTTACATATATTGCCTTTGCCCCACCCAAGTCAGAGCTTCAAGTGTGCCCATCCCCCAGACGGTGGGCGCCGCACCCATTCGGTGTGTTTTTGATTAAATTATTTGGCTGCCATACAACCAGTGTGTGTTGCTCATAGAAGGATGTGAGTCCTTCACGTTTTTAAAAAGTATTTCATTTCAATACTCTTTTCCAGATGTGCATGTGTGGTTTGCCAGCACTTTGAAACAAGTATTATCTTAAATAAATCTATTCTCCAGGAGCTTTCCCAGTACTTATAGAATTTATGAGGTTTTGGTGTGTTGACCATGGACCACAGTTAGGTTTGGTGTCAAGATTTGTTGACGCTGTCCTAGCTAAAGTTTAACACATCTCACAGAGGTTTTGGGCAGAGAATATTTGTTCTTAAGCCTGATGTGGAGAAGGTATATTTGGTTTTATTATTTTATCTCAACATTGGATTTATTTATTATATCTTCAAATTATTTTAGCTATCAAAACTTTCTAGACACATTGTTTTTGCTTTGGTGATAGTACCATGACTGAGAATGTGACCAGGAACATGGTATAATGGACTTTAAAAATTAAAAACTTCTTCCTGGATTCTTAGTGATAAAATTTGGAAGTAATGAAATTGTAGGTAATTGGTTTCTGTTACCCACAAATAAGAATGTATCTAAAGGAGAAACTACAGAGAAGACTGACTATACAGTTCTTCTGTTTCCCAATGGATGTACATTTTAGGGTAGAGATAAAAATATAAGGCAAGAAAAACAATACTATTTCATGAACTGAAACCCTGAAGAAAAGTTATTAATCATTCATTCGTTAAGCAGTCACTTACTGAGCCTATGCTATGTATTCAGAAATGTACCATGCAAAGATATTACAGAAAATAACAAGACACAATTTTTGCTTTTTAGCATCTAAATGATGACACTCAGCTGCTTGCTAACCTTTTAGTAGAGACAACTGGAAAAAGAGAAGAAAACACCTTCAAAACAGTCTACAATAGAATCTGTTTTCTTAGTTATTTTCCTGCATGAACAAAGATGAGTATATTGAAAGTAGCACTTTATGATCCCTTTCTAGCCTTTTTTCTCCTGTTTTCCTCTAAACATAAAAATTAGCTACAAAATGAGAGGCAAACATCATAAAAATTTCTGTTCTGAAGCCAAAAAAAAACCCAACAAGCTATCTTGTTTCTCTTTTAATCTTTTATTTCTTGAGTAGTTAGCAAATCTTGGTGGTTTCTTTGGCCAGAATGCTACCCAGGTAGGTCCATCGCTGAGATCCTGTATCAGCTCAGAGCATCCTGCACTGGGCTTTCCATTCCCCTTTATAAGACTGTGGACAATGAGGGAAAGAGGCAGGGAAGTAGTGCAGACACAGGAAGGAGAAGGGCTCTGGGGCTGCCAGCCTGGGTAAAGTCAGTAGTTCGAAGAGACAACATGTTTCAGAGAATGATGGAACTACTTATTCTTAAGTCTTAAGTCTGTAAAGCATAACTTACAACATCAACGTGAGAGAAAAGCCTGGATCAGCAATTCTTCTAGCTATTTGTTTCTTCCCTTTTTCCTACACTTTTATTTACTTTTCTTTTTGCAACCTGGTTGAATGTGCTTGGGAACCCCAAAATTGCAGTATTCTAACACTAGACGTATTTGCCCTTTTGTTTAATATCCATAAACCCACAGGTAGAATCCTTATGTTGCTACTTTTGCACTGTTCAATAGTCAATGATTTTTATTTAAGAATAGTTGCCACTATATTTTGCTACCAGCAGATGCCAAAATTAGACCACCACAGGAACATCATGCAGAAAAGACTCAGGCCTTAATCTAATATTTTGGATTGAGGAAGTCATCATTAGCAGTTTTCTCTTTTTGCAAAGACTTATAAGATTTTCATACTTTTTTTCTTTTCCTGGAATGAGTTTATTGTTGACGAAGATCCCTGACATTTAACCTTGATAAGACAGAGAAAAGGTACAGGAGACATTGTCTTCTTTAGTTTCCCTGCTATTTTCTATTGGCCTTCATGGGCAGGGCACGTGGTCACCTCCACCAGGCAGAAGCAATTGGCTACCAGGGCCCTTATTATGAGTAATGAAGGGGTAAGGGACACCCCTTTAGTGATAATACATAATATTTCAAGGAGGAAGACAAATGATTTAGAATCACCAGTGCCTGCTCTTTTTTTTTTGGGAGGGGAAAGGGTAATAACCCAACCTGTCTCATTTTCTTCTCTTTTGGAAATGTCACTTTACACTTTAAGAATCAGCACATCAGAGATCATTTCAAGAGGTGCTAGCGTGAGAAAATCTTAGCCTAGTCCCAATTAGTCTCTCTGACTCAAAGAGTGGCTTTTGAGTCCCTCAGTTCTCTTTCTCTGCCCAAGCCTTTTAAACCTCTCTTTTCTTTTGCCGCCATCCCCCCAGTTTATTTTACTTTTTTATGTTTTTAAAAATTATTTTATATATAAATATTTACTTATTTATTTTTCAGAGATAGGAGTCTCATGGTGTTGCCCAGGCTGGTCTTGAACTCAGCCTCAAGCAATCCTCATGCCTCGGCCTCCCAAAGTGCCGGGATTACAGGCATGAGCCACTGAGCCTGGCCTCCTGCAGTTTACTTTATGTTTCTTTCTGAGTAATCCTGGGGCAATGCCTTTAATCATGGACAAAAAGAAACCAAGGGGACTTTTAAGAAAATGTATAAATAAAAGGAAACCAACTGGCCATGGAAAGCAAGAACATGGAGCGGAGTTAAAGTGTAGCAATAACCAGTGTTACAGTGCACCGGAGTGGTCTTTATCTACTGGTGCCCACTTTGGATTCACAGGTGAGACAGACAAGATCCCTGTCCACATGCTGCCCAAGGGTATCCCCAGGTGATGAATTGGTGCGGCCAGGGCCCAGGCTGTTATCACACAGAAAAGAGGGCTTCTCCCTTAGGTAGTGGTGCCAGCTTCCACAACAGACCCTTTAAGGACGCTGACATTGGCTGGCAGCACAGGCAGCTTGGCTGTGATTGCAAAAGCAAAGATAAAGTTGCTTCTCAGAGCAGCAAGTCCACTCCAGGGAATGTGGGAACCCCTGGGTTGAGGAGTTAAAGAACAATTGCTGGTGGCTGGTCAGTTGTTTCATCTACATTCCTCATTAAAGCCCAAATTAAACCTAGGGAAGTGTTCACATGAAAAGCCCCGCAAGAATGAGTTTCCAGATTCCATCAGCTCAAAAGAAGTCTCTTGTGCAAATCCCTAACTCAAACAACTGACCCATTTTCCACCAGCCTGTCCCCAAGAGTCCTGGGTAGAGGTCGCACTGCCTTCAACGTACAAAGAGCAACTCGCGTGCGCTGTCACTCAGTCTCCCTCTTAGTGAGATGCCCGAGAGAAGTCAGAATCTATCCAACTAGATGAGTGTGTTTATGGGGATGGTGGAAGATATGATCACCAGCATTTCTATTCTGAAAATCAGGTAGTACAAATACTGGAAGAGGAGTCCCTTGGTTGGGGAAAAGTGAATTTGAGTTGTCAGGGGAAATGGGAAATAGGACCTGAAGCCCAAGAGTAAGGTAAAGAATGGACATAGCAAAATGCAGGTTGCAAACATCAAGAAGACAGCTGGGGCAGGAAGGTCAATTAGAGCAGTGCTAGGAAATACAGAATGAGAAGGAAGCTCGAGACAGTCCCGTGGCCTCACTCATGCAGGGACGCTGAGAGTCCGCTGCCTGCTGGGAGCTGATCACTTACTGGCCCACTCATTTCCCTACTCACAATATGGGGCATGGCAGCCTCCTCAGAGCATGTGGAGTCGCTAGTAGAAACTTTCCATAAAATGACTCATTAAACTGCTTGGTGTCTTCCCATCCATCACAAGCCAAAACACGTTCCCAGGCAACCCCAAGTGCTTGCGCAATAACGCACCAGAAGACAGCCAGGAAAAGGTGATATCCCTGTTTGCTCCCCCAGGCCTACAAAGAGGCCAAGGGTTATTGATGACGCATGAGACAGTATCAGTGGCCCTGGTGCCACTCTGCAAAGCATCCATTTGGCTTATCATGATACAGGAAGTGCCTCTACTTCAAAACCCTCCGCCTATCCCCTCCACACACCCGCGGGCGGGCTCAGCGGTGGCAGCGGAGGTTGGGAGGCAGGTTTCCAGTGAAAACTCACCCTGGGGTCTCGCTCCAGCTGCTGCCTGTGGTGTAGGCTGCGTCTTCTCTTGGCCTTTGCAAGGCCATTGTGGTAAAAGTGGTACAGGCCTTCCACGAAGGGGAGCTGTAGAGAGTTAAACAGACACAGTGTGGTTAGCGTCTGGGCTTGGCCCAGGGACAGGGACACCAACGCTGGGGCTGCATGCAGGGGCTCCCTGGGGCGGGGAGGCATGTGAGAGAACCACTGGCAAGCCTCCCGGCAGACTCGGCCCTCTGTTTCCCTGTCACTGTGCTCCTTCCCTTCTCCTTGCCCTTGCTGACGCCATGCCTTCTCTTCCCCCTTCCCAGATACCTTCTGTCCTTTCCCTGTTTCTTTAGTTTCTGTCCATCCTTTGATTCCTTCTCCTTTTCTATGGAGGCTTGTCTTTACATCCACACTCACCGCAAACTCTCCCTTCTCTCTTGGACCAGTGTTTCTACTCCATGTATTATCAGGTCACTCCACAATCACATTGTGACCTAATCATGTCTTCACAGGGATTGCCTGCCCTGTGTCTTGGCCTTTCTCTGTAAGGCCAAGGCTGAGCACAGTGTGACCATCTACATGCAGAAAGTACCTAGGGGATGACAGGCCAGGTTTCCCACTCTCTTCCCATCCCCAGGATCCTTGGAATCAGGTATGGCTGTCAGCACCTAGCAGAGCAGGGAAGCCACAGCAGTGAGAGCCTGACTTTGGCATAGGGCCTGCAAGAATCTTGGAGAACCACAAGAGGACTGTCATTGGTTTGTGATCCAAGGTAACTTGGGGGGAAGAACCATGACCTGGGAGTCAGGAGATCTGGATGTGTCTTGTTTCTGTTGCCATCTGTGTGACTTTGGCAAGTTACTTCCCCTCTGGACCGCTTTTTCTCTTCATAGAGAATATAGAGCCTCAAAGTTCCTAAATTTCTTCCATTTTTCCACATCTTCGTATCAATGAAAATATGTCATTTGCGATTCTTAACCTGGTTAGTGAATTTAAATAAATCCTTGGAAAAAAAAGTGCACATATGTACTTTTTTGGGAAGAGGACACATGGCTTTCATCAGATTCTCGAAAGGGTCCTTAAACCAAAATGCATTTCACCACTCAAAGTATTTGTGATTGAAATTTTGGGTGTGTGTGTTGTCACTCAGTATTTGAAAGAAAAGAAAAGGCCATGTGGATGATTTGAAAGTAAGGTTTTCCAATACAGCTGGGGTCAATTTGAGATTTTTTAGATCAAGTAGAGCCTGAGTGTGGCTCAAATATTTCTTAAATAATGGTTATTACTATTATCTTATTTTTAATATAAAGGAAATATATAGTAAATCTGGAGAACAGAAAAAACGTGAATAACAGAGTAAAAATTCTTCACATTTTCTTTTTTGGCAGTATTGGAATTAGGTTATCTATTTTTGCTTTAGGCCTACTCACACCCAAGAAAACTGTTATTTCCTTAATAGTAAAATGAGCTGGTTTTAGATCTTCCTCTTTGCTTAAACACACACACACACACGCACACACATACACACACAATGTGCGCACACACACACAATGTGCGCGTGCATGTTCCTAACCCCAGTACATATTATGCAAAATGGTTCTTCACTCATATGTTGTTACAAACTTTCATTTTCTACCTCCTTCTTTGTAACAGCTGTATAGTATTCTACACATGGAATACACCATGATTTATTTAGCCTTTCCATTATTGATACATATTAAGATGTTTCCAATTTTTTCTTACATTAGAAGATAATGCTGTGTGTTGGGGGGAACTTCAGGAATGATGATAGAGTAAGAATCTTCAAAAATCTACTATTACATATTACAAAAGCAACTAGAACACGGAAAAAAATGGACAAAACAACTTTCACAGAACTGCAGAAATTAAAAAAAGGCTTGCAGCAAACTGAGGGGCATTTATTCAAGAAAAACATTGACTCTCAGTAATAACAGTGAGCTTTGTGGTGCTTTAAATTGCCCTGTTACTATCCACTCTTGAGCATCTTTGAATTACAACGACCTTGCAATCACAGTTAGCTGTGAAAACCAGAAGCCAAACAGACGGCGGAGAGTGCAGATTGGCTTTGGAGCTATTTGAAAAGCCCCATTCTCAAATAATTGCCTGGAAGCTACCTGAGAATGTCCCATTCATAGGGTTTGTTGTTATTTTCTTTTTCTTTTTTGATCTGACCCAGAGTTTGCACAGTAGGAAAAGCCCTGTCCCCTGGGATTGTGTCAAAAATAATCTGTGGCAATTATTCAACGTTGCAGCTTCCTGTGGCAGCAACACCAACTGGGGCAAACAGGAGGCTGGACATAAAACTTTAAAAAAAGATTTGGAGAACAAGATATTTGTAGAAGGCCTTACAAAACTCTAATATATTCCTAGAGACTTGGAAGGCCACACGCATATGCAGAGCTGTGGACGTAACCAGGAAATATCCACGAAGGCTTTACATGTTCACTTTGGTTGATTTTCAGGCTCTTTAAAAATGGAAAGTAAAGGCCAAGGCAGAGTCGCCAATTGCCTGCCCGAGCATTGAAGGCATACCCCAGTATACACACAGAGCCCTTTAGCAAAGGATTAAAAGAAAAAAATCAATCAATCAAAAAACCCCCAAACAAACAAACAACAAAAGAAACCCCACTTTATTGATTTAAAGTCTTTAAGGGAATTTCTGTCTAGTCTGACCACTAAGTAACCAAGCAGAGATTCAATGGCACCTTATAGGACTTACATATTTTACAGAATTAGTCCAGGAAAGATATTAAACAAACAAACAAACAAACAGCAATAGTAAAAACAGTACAACCCAGAAACAACAACAGAACTCATCAAAAAACCTGAGATGGATAGAATAGATAGAAACAAAACAAAATGAAACACACAACCCATAATTCAACTGCATGCTGTCCACAAGAGACATACGTTAGATCAAAATACACAAATAGGTTGAAAGTAAAGGCATGGGAAGAGATATATTATGTAAACAGTCACCAAACGAGAGGTGGAGTGGCTTCACACACATTAGACGAAATGTATTTTAGGACAAAAATTGTCACTAGAGATAAGGAATGGCATTTTATTATGACAAAAGTTTAATCCATCAAAAGGTGCAAGAATCATAAATACATACGCACCTCACAACAAAACACCAAAATACATTAAACAAAAAATGACAAAATTTAAGGGAAAAATAAGTAACCTGTCAGTAATAGCTGGTGACTTTAGTAGCCCACTTTCAATAATGGATAGAATTAGTAGACAGAAGATCAAAAAGTAAATTGAAAGTTCATAGTTTAAACAAAACTATAAACTAACTAGACCTAAGAGATATCTATAGAGAATTCCACCCAATGATGGCAGAATACATATTCTTCTCAAGCCACATGGAACATTCTCCAGGATGGACCATATTAGGCCATAAAACAAGCTTCAGTAAATGTAAAAGGAGTAAAATAACACAAAGTATGTTTTCTGATCATAATTACTAATTACATTAAGAATAACAGAAGAAAAATTGGGAAATTCAGAAATACGTGGAAATTAAATAACATACTCCTATACAATTAATGGGTTAAAAAAGAAATCACAGGGCATATTAAAAAATACTTTTAGATGAATGAAAATAACAGTTCAGAATACAAAAACTTATGGAAGGTAGCTAAAGCAGTGCTTTAAAGGAAATTCAGAGCTGTAAGATGTCTGTTAAAAGAGAAGAAAAGTCTCCAATTAATAACTTAATTTTGTACCTTATGAAACTAGAAAAACAAGAGCAAATTAAATCTAAAGCAAACAGAAGGAAGCAAATTAGAGAAAGTAGAAGACTCAAGTTAAAATAAATAAAATACAAGTGGAACCCATTCTTCGGGTCACTATGTATGTACTCTATGGACTACTTTGACAGAGTAGGTTTTTGAATGTAACAAGATAAGTCAACTTGAGTGGTAATATATTTTGGGAAATCAGCTCTCTACAAATTGTGACTGTAAACATTGTACTGTAAATGCTTTGTAGTTTTCCCCCAATAAAAAAGAAAAAAAAATCAGTATTTTGAAGTAGTTCCTGCATAGGAGAATATCTAGTAAGATCCAAATTCTGTATGTATTTATCTCTACAAATTATATGTAGAGATATTATATGTGTTATATATTTATAAATATTCTTGCATAAATGAAAACCGCTATGGAGTGAGAAAGGTCATCTCATTTATCTGTATGCTCTAGACAACTACAGACTCAAGCCCATTCTTAAAGAGAGATAAATATCAGCCCTTTCTGACTTTTCTTTAATAATTAATTACCTTTACTTCCATAAAGTTATCCTATATGTCTGTCTTTGTTATTTTGCTTTAATTTTGGCACTGCAAGTGATGTTTTAGGGTAGATTAGAAACAAACACATCAGAAGGGATAGTCAGGAGGTTTCTCACAGTCATAGAAAGAGGTTACAAATAAGGAAAGGGAGAAGGCTAGAAACCTCTCTGTGGTGTTAAATCAGAACCAGAGGTATCAGTATGAATTCATGGTTTTTAATATGTTTACAGATGTATAGATACAGAGACAAAGATATGTATACATGGCTGGTGTACATACATATACTTCTTAGCTCTGTCTGCTGAAAGGGCCTAGAAGCAGTGATGCCCCAGTAGCAATGAGCATGCCTACCACCCAGATTTTAGTTTCTAGATACCATTCTTCAACAAAAGAAACCAAAGCTCCTTGGAGAAATGACTAATGCCAGAGATAGAATAGGGAAAATACAAGATGAGCCTGAAACATCTTGTGGCCAGGACGTAAAGAAGTTCTGAAAAATGATGGGGATATAGCACAAGGACATAGGACCCAACTTAAAGGGGCTCCCAATGGCCAAAGCTGGTTTAATTAAGCAATAAAGTAAACAGTAATAGCATTATAACCCATAAAATAAAATGAATATTTATGAGCCTGAACTGATATAAATAAATAATTGAACTAATAAATGAGGTAGAAGAAATGGCTCTAGTATATGTGCTGTCAAAGAGAGCACTAGAAGGGACAGCTCTAAATAGGGGGACCAGGAAACCACCATTATCACACTCCGCAGGAAATGTTTGCAGGTGAGAACCATTGGTGGATACTGACAGGAGGGGGTGAAAGTTCGATGAAAAAGAGCATATTTGCATGATCTGCAAGTATCTCCCTACAAGGTTATTTATTATTTACAAAGAGGAAAATGGTCATTTTACAGTGGCAAAATCAGGCAGACACCACTCTAGCCATGTGATCAAAGACCATATTACAAGTAATAAAACATTAGTATCACATACCCCAATATGATGCACTGAGAGTATCACTTCTATGATATTCTTGCCAAAAATACACAACCTATTCTAATCATAAAAAAAAAAATCACATAAACCCAAATTGACAGATACTCTGCAAAATAATTGTCCTGGACTATTCAATAGTGTCAAGGTCATAAAAGACAAAGCTGGAGGATCTGTCACAGATTAAAGAAGGCTATAAGGAAACTTGACAACTAAATTCAGTGGAGATCCTAGGTTGAATCCTAGACCAGAAAAAGGAAATTAATAGGAAAACATGGCAAAATTTAAGTAAGATCTATAAATCAATTGTATCATATCAATGTGGATTTCCTGATTTGAGTATTTATACTATAGTTACATAGTTGGGTGAAGAGTATATGGGAACTTTGTACAGTATGTTTTTGGAACTATTATATAGGTCTGAAGTTGTGTGTTTTTTTGAAGGAAGGGGACTTGGAGTAAGTGATTTCTAAGATTTCTTCCATCCAGGCTTATTATGTAACAGTGATACAGAATGAAGAATATCAAAGATTTAAATAATTTTGCTCCCTATCTGCCAGTTAAGAAACATGTTGAGGCAGCTGAAAATAGGATCAGATTCTAAATTGCTAGTTCAGTTCAGTGAAACATGTCCTGAATAGAACATGTCCTGTTGTACCCAGTGTTGCACTGAATAAGATGGTCCTTGCCTCCACCATGGTCATTCTATTAATACTAGAGCTCGAAGATGATGTGTTCTTCCCTTTCAATCTCTTCTGTTACTGAGGTGTCTCTTCCTTGATGTTTTAAAATGCAGTAATGGGGTTGGAGGGAATGAGATAGAAATTGTTAAGTCTTGGAAATATTTCCAAAGAAATAAAAGCCCTCAAAGAGAGCCCAAGATTTTTCAATCTGAGTGCCTGAAGAGATCATGATAACCATTAAATAAGATAAGCAACCAAGGAGGCCTTTGGTACACTTTGTGTACAAGGGACCAACAGGGACCAATAGGATATTCACATTAAGTTTACCACAGAATAATTAGGTATGTTGGTGTAGGGTAGTACAAAGATATGTGTGTTTGAGAATGAAGGGTAATGTAATCCTGACATTCCCTTAATGCTCGTTTTCTAGATCATTCTACTGAATTAAGCCTATACTTTTATAATCCCATTTTGGCAAATTTCTGGATGATGAATTGATATGTTTCACTTATCAGGTATTTACTATTGAGAAGTTTTAAATATTTCAGAAAATATAATGCAGTTAAGTCAGGAAGTTATGACTGAAGTTATAAACAACGTTAATAAAGATGGTTTTTCATTTTTAGGTATTTTGGGAGTTCATTTCTATTTTTTTATTTTCTGTTGTATTTTTGTCTTTAAGTGGAATGTAGCTTTGAATCAAGATAATTATGTATATGAAATGGAAGTTTCAGTGCCACAATATAGTTGATGAAAAAATTTAAGAAATTTATTTTCACCATGATAATTTTTTAACAGAAGTCTAAGCTCTAACGCTTTTGTGGAGGATTAGAGGTTTTATATCTTATTTCTGGAGTAGGAACATAAGATATACATGAAGTTTTCAAGTCTCTACAGAATTGAAAAGTCAGTGTGGGCACTGTACTTTGAAACATGTGTATACTGTGGGCCTAAGGTGTTTTTTAATCTTTCATCTTTTTTTAGGATCAAATATCATTAGAAAAATAAGCCATGGGCATTACAGACATGGTCTGGTGAAATTCAATATTCACAATGACAATTTAGAATATGAGCTCCTTGGGAGGAAAGTTAACTCACCACTCTAACTTTGCATCTAAATATCTTAAAATGTGCCGTTGGTTTTATGAAAAGGTTTTGATCTACACTCCTAGTTTAAGTTCAAAAGAAAACCTACATTTTAAAGTGTATTCCTTTTCTGGGTATATTTACTTTGAACTATAGCATATAGTTTTTCTCATAAATCTAACCTGCCACTATCTGTTTTTAAGACTTTGTAAACTTCATGTGGTTATGATGTGTGAAGTTTGGATTAAACTAAAATTTTTAGAAAACACATGTTATATATTTTGATTGTTTCAAATTTTAACATGGGCCAGTCAAGCACTTGAGTGTCTAGCAAAGTAATATACTGTACTATGTTACTGTAGGAAATCACAGAAAATTCCCCTTTGCCATCATGTTAACAATAGACAAATGAAGCAGCTGTTCTTATTCTTAATGTAGTTGTTTGAAAAACTTGCACAATTTAATGAAAACGTCTCTACTCATAAAACTTAAAATGCTCACACATGGAAAAAGTCATAATGTTTTGGCAAATATTACTTTGTTAGGAATGTGAATGAGGTATACCTGCTTAATAGCTAGAATTCTGTGTAAGTGGCATGAAGCTGTGGTGGAAAGCCAATTGAAAAAGAAGACTCTGACAAGGGATGAATTAACACTCTTTAAAAATACAGATAGTTCTTACCCAAACATATTTTGACAAGGAAGAATTATAATATATACCTTCTCCATTTCTTTTTTTCCCCCCAGGCATAATTCTTGGGTCATCATTTCTACTCAGCATAAATGATTTTCTCCTTAAAACAAGTCTCAAAGAAAGAAGTCGGATTCTGATAGGACCGTGTTGTACTACTGCCAATCTGGAAGCTAAATGGTGTAAACACAGTGGCAATCCAGGTCCAGAACAGTCCATACCAAAAATATCCATTGATTTGAGAGGAGGTCTGCTACAGGTCTGTGGGGATTGGCCATAATTTTTCCATACGTTTTTAACTGGCCTTTGTTCATTTTTCAACTGTTTCACTAAATTTTAAATCTTTGTGTGGTGAGAAAAGGGGTATTGTCACATTGCTATCTTGTTAAATTTTTAACAGCTTTATTGAGATATAATTCACATATCCTACAATTCATACAATTAAAGTGTATGATACAGTGGTGTTTTAGTATATTCACAGAGTTGTGCAACTGTAACCACAGTTAATTTTAGAAGATTTTCATTACCACCCCTAAAAATCCCCATGCCCATTAGCAGTCATTCCACATTACTCTCTAACCCTCTTTCCAGGCCTGGGAAACCACTAATATACTTTCTGCCTCTGCAAATTTGCCTATTCTGGACATTTCATATAAATGTTATCATATACTATGTGGTCTTTTGTGACTGACTTCTTTCACTTAGCATAATGCTTTCAAGGTTCTTCCATGTTTTAGCAGATGTCAGTATTTTAATCCTTTTTATGACAAGGTATTTCATTATATTAATATATACCACATTTTATTTATCCTTTCCTCAGTTGGTGGACATTTGGATCCTTTCTAATTTTGGCTATTATGTGTAATGCCACCATGAAGATTTGTGTACAGGTTTTTTGTGTGGACATATATTTTCATTTCTGTAGGGTATATAAGTAGGAGTGGAATGGCTGGGTCAAAGTTTTTTTTTTAATAATGGTTGACTTTTCTAGTTATAAAGTAGTCAACCTGTCTCAAGCACAGAGTCATTGGCAATATATAAGAACCATTTCCTAATAGCAGTTTCTTACATATTATGATGTCTGGTTACCGACATTTGATATATAAGTCACATTGCAACCTTGTATGCATTTGTCTTACAGCCAAGTATGGAATATGTGAGGCTATCCAATTTATTTCTCGATAATCTTTTATTTGGATAGATTTTAATCTAATCTTTATGTGATTTGATACATCCTCAAACTTGGAACAAATCCAAAAAGCTCGAGAGATTCACAATGATAGAAAATTGTAATGACTAATTTGTCAATAATAGAGGCATACTAAACATGAATTTCTTATTTTTGTTGTATTGCCTCAACTTTTCACTAGTTTTTTTAATGGCATAGCAAGATTTGGGAAGATTTTAATAACTTATTTGTGTATGTGTTTTGCTTTGAAAATTTTTAGCATGTATCAGAAATCTTTACATATTTAGCAATAAGCATGTGGTTTTATTGAGAGTATTGATTATATCACCTTTTTCCCAAAGCAGCAGTGTAACTTCATGTTAAGCACAATAAGAACAAAACCAAAAACAGTATATCATCTCTAGCTTATAGTCACTGTCTTTTGACAATTTAAAGTGTAGAGCACAATGTTCTACTCCCCAGCTTGACTTTTCACCTTTCTCTATTTTTCAGCATTGAATAAAAATAAGATTGATGAGAACAAAAGTAGACCCAGTGTTATATCTCTTACTTTCATTTATGAGATGCCTTAATTCCAGAGAGCAGAACCTAAGCCTAGGATTAAAACCTACTCACGAGGTCTAGGGCTGTTCTTTTCTACCAGTGTGTATTCTTTTGTCTTTTGTGTGTTACCTGGTTTTCTTAGAGTTTGTACTTCTGTTGAAGTATGATCAACAATATGAAGATTAACAATATGATCAATCAATATGAAGATTAATATTATTCACATGCAGAAATAGAAAACTTAATCTTCTCCATTAGAGGAAACAGCAAGTCATTTTGTTCTGAAACTCTACCATAGCTCCTAGAAGTGCAGTTGATTCTTAGGGGCTACGGAATCCTGTATGTTGGCACATTCTCACTAAACACAGAAGTTGGGAGCCCTGTAAGTTTGGGTTCATTGAGCAGGTTCCGAACCTCTCTTTTTCTCTGAAGAATAAAAGTGCAAAGAAAGGAACTCTATGATAAGGATTGTTTATTTAATCTTATGACAAAGTGTAGGAAGCTATTTCACAAAGTTATTATTTTATTAAAATTTTGGCCTAGGTTATCTTTATTGCCTTCTCTCAGAACATAATAGGTGTTCTTTTCCCTCTTAGCTAAATTAATTCATAAATATTACTTCACATCAACATAATTACATTAATCTAGCATTTAAAATTTGTTATTATTCACATAATATATGATATAATTTATTTTCTTATTGTTATATGTTTACTCAAGTAATAGAATTTCATCCTGTAGGTCA
This sequence comes from Lepilemur ruficaudatus, assembly GCA_963574885.1. NCBI lineage: Eukaryota > Metazoa > Chordata > Mammalia > Primates > Lepilemuridae > Lepilemur > Lepilemur ruficaudatus. The sequence goes on from CAUYRT010079197.1 coordinate 36,683, forward strand.
ATTACTTCTTAGAAATTATAATTTGTTATTGGTAATTAAATTGAGCATAATTATAAACTTATATTAATTCAAATATGATTATACATAATTATTCTCAATAAATGTTTATATTTAAAAGCCACTAGAATTTTTCATATGATTTTAAAGGTCTTCTGGGGTCAAGAACATTTGAATTGTTTAGTTCTTCTGCATGAATTACTCAATGGATACCTTTATGAGGAGGGAAATTTTGAAGTGCAAGTTTCTGAACCAGTACCTCAAATGCCATCTCCTATGGGAAAGAATCAGTCATTTAAAAGTGAACAAAGTTCAGATGACTTACGGACAGGTCAATTTCAGTATATACAAGATGCTGGTAAGTAGCAACAGCTTCAGTATGAGAATATGTGAGTGTGGTGTGTTTCAAATGCACATTGACTAAATAATAATACATCAAGATCATTTGAAAACTGTGTTAGTACTGTAGTACAAAAATAGTGCGTTACCATTCAGTCTCTATTGGGGGAAATGCTTTCTGTCTCAAACCATATAAAAATGATCAGCTAGCTTCTTTATAGTCTTTTCTTTTATTCTCGTAATTTTTTCTTGCTTTAATAAACCATGTTCCCCTTTTTAAAGCCATGTAATTAATTATACATTTATGTGACAGAATCTTTGAAACTGCCTGGTATCTATGAAGTCTTGTTTTATAATGAAACTGAAGATAGCCCAGGGATGATGCTATGGAGATATCCAGAACCTAGAGTGCTCACCCTTGTGCGAATAACTCCTGTGCCTTTCAACACCACAGAGGATCCAGATATTAGCACAGCAGACCTTGGTGATGTGCTACAGGTATGTAATGACTATTCATTTTAAAATAAAAACATTATAGGAAAGTGCTGATCATATATTAGGAAAAATGTTTGGAGCATGCTTGTTTTCTGCCTTAATAGTATCAGAGAAATACATACGTGTGTGTATGTATGTATATACACACAGATAGAAATTTTTTAAATAAGGGAATAATGTAGTTCAGATTCATGATATGTGGCAATTTCAAGAGTTCCCAATTCTACTCATTCTGTTGTGGATTATGTTACATGGTCTCTAAATATAATGGGACAAGCAGGCATCATTCAGTTCACCACACCTTTATTGAGTGCCTGCCATGTGTCCACACTCTTCAGAGTTTCTAAGAACTACTCTGTGAAATAAAATATGCCTGTATAAGGCCAGAACTAGATGACTGTAATTTTCATTTTCAGAACTGAAATTGATCTTGGGGCTTGAGGTAGGCTGGTTTTCTATATAACCAATGTTCATATTCCACCAGGTTTGGGGAAAGTTTGTTGCTTATCGTTTCCTTGAGTTTAATGTAAATGTCATTGTGGCTATCACTATGTTATTATTATACCTATTAATATTCTACTGATCTGAATTTCTCCTAAAATCCATTTCTCCCTCAGTCTTCCACCTATTACTAGATCACACAACCACCCACTCAAAACCTAGGAGTCATTCCTGATTGCTTTTTCCCTAACTCCCTACCTCTAACCCATCAACAAGTTCCTGTCAGTTCTACCTCCAGAATATGTCCCGGTTCCATCTACTTCTCTCTGTTTCTACTGGTACAGCTTGAGTCTAAGCGACCATCATCTGTTTCCTACTACGATAGCTTCTTAATTGGTCTCTATGTTTCCATTCTTGATTATTTGTATGCATTCTCTAAACAGTAGCTAAAGTGATGTTCTTAAAATGTAGGTCATATTATATCACTTCTCTAACCTAAAACTCTGTGGTGACTTTCTCTAATACTTAGAACAAAACTAAAATCTCTTGCTATGAACTACAAGGACCTGTGGTCTGGGATCTGCCCCCCTCTGGTTGAAATTCCTGCTAGTCTCCGCCTTTCTCACACTGCTTCAGCCATGCTAGCCTCCTTTTCCTCCTTGAGCACACCACCCCAGTTGTTTCTCTTGCTCTTCCCTCACCTTTGAACATTACCACTCCCTGTCTTCATCTATCAAGTACCAGCTCAAATGTCATCCTGGCTAGCCCACTACCATTACTCCATTACTTCATTCTGTATTACGTTATGTTGTTTTACTGTCTTCATAACTCATATTGCTATTCACAATTATCTTATGCATTTATGTGTTTACTTTCTTATTGTCTTTATCTCTCTATTGTTAGAAAATAAGCTCCTTGTTGTATGTCTTGGTCATATATTTCAAGCCCCTGGTACATAGAGACACTCACCAAATTTTTTAGTGAGTTCTCTGTTCATACCAAATTAGGGTAGTAATACAAGTCATAGTCCAAGATACATATTAATACAGGTATTATTATAATCATATTTAATTGTTATTTAAATTTCAGGTTATAATGTGTTTAGTCAGATGTTCATCTTATGACTTGGTTGGTAACAATGAAACACATAATCATTTTGTCAAGTGAACTAGAGTGTGCAGAATGATCCAGATTACCAGGATGTCAGCAATCTCCACATTGATTCTTAAATCCTCAAGATTTTTTTTCCTTCTTATTAAGGTCATATTCATGATTATGTTCTCTGCTAGTATTCTTGGATCATTTATGCTAAATAGCGATATCTGTGAATTATACTATCTTGTAGACTTGCCTAAATGCAGAATATCTGTAGATTTTTTATCAAAATTAAAATACTCATATATTAAAGTTTCAGCATCATGTAAGGGCTTCTTCCCAACTGGTTTTTGAGTTCAGTCTTATAACTAAATATTAATATATTTATTAACATAAGTCAAATAACTAATTATTAGTGGTATTATTATGTCAACTGTATTAAATATGGCATCTGAAGTATTAAGTACATCCACTAATAGCATTTTCTCTACATTCTCACTGCTGTTAGAGAGACAGGAGAGCATAGTGGTTAAGAGGATGAACTATAGCCAAAATGCATGAGTTCAAATTCTTGCTCTGCAAGAATGCAAGAATGCAAACAGTGTTGCATTAGACAAGTATTTAACCTCCCAGCCTAGGGCTTTTTGTTTTGCTTCTTTTCCTAATCAAAAAGTGAGTCTGCTAATAATGTGATGATTATAAGAGTTAATATTTGTAAAACACATAGAAGAGTGCTGGGCATATAGCAAGTGTTTTGTAAACATGGGTATTGACACCATTACAGGTTGAGCATCCTAATACAAAAATCTGAAATACTCCAAAATCCAAAGCTTTCTGAGTGCCAATGTGACGCTCAAAGGAAATGCTCATCAGAGCAGTTCAGATTTTGGATTTTTTTGATTAGGGATGCTCAACTGGTATGTGTATGCAAATGTCCCAAAATCTGAAAAAATCCCAAATCCAAAACACTTCTGGTTCCAAGCATTTTGGATAAGGAATAACTCAGTCTATACAATGACAATTATTGTCAGGCATAATTGCCTCTTTTCATCAGGCATAAACACAGGCTAGACCAAAGAGAGCCAGAGTCTGGGTGGATGACTCTGCAAACCAGCTGGAGTAGTCCAGGAGATCTGAGACAGTCCCAAGAACCCAGGAAGTGGGCTTGGCACATAAGCAAAACACTGCATAAAGGAAGCCTGGCAAGTTTCAGCAAGCAAAGAGTTGGTATCAAAAAGGTCTTGCCATGTTTCATATTTTGTTGAAGAAGTAAGGAACCTAAATGTGGACAAAGTTCAAAGACAGGGATGCAGGACTAGGGAGCAATACAAGTTTGCATTTGCCAGAAGTTCAAAGGGAGAGCTGGATCCTAGTGGTGAGAAGGGATGCTTGAAATCTACAGCTTGGGTGGTGGAACTGAACAGGACCGGCAGCAAGGCTGACTGCTGCCATGCTGCTGAGCGCTTAGGTCAATCCTCGTATTCTCCTGACTAGGAGCAGAATTTATCCCAGGGCTTGGGGTGTGTCTTATCTATGGAAACAACACTCTGAATTGTAATCTTATGACCATGAAAATTATTTTGTTTCCTTGAAGCTTCTGTTAAGAACAGAAAACACATAGTGTGAATCACAGTTTTGATTCATTACAACAGGTTTTTCCTTGAGTACCTATGGTACCAGACCTTGGACCTGCTCCTGGGGATCCAGATAAGATACTTCCTACTCATTGAAAGCTCAGTCTAGCAGGGATGTTTCTATGGTTGTTTAGGGTAGAAGAGTCTCCTAATTTTGGCTTTCAAGGAGGACCTGTCTATTGTCAGAATCATTCTCCTACTATATGTGATTGTCTCTAGTTCTATGTTAGAAGCACAGCTAAAATACTGTACAGCTGATCTTGAGTTGCAGGGAGCTTATAAAAGGAAGGCCCTTTATCAGCCTGATATAATGCAAATATTATGGGCTTTGAAGTCTCAATTCTTTTCCCTTTTTTAACTAACTCAATGACCTTAGGCAAATTACTGATCTCTTGGAGCTTCAATTTCCTCAACTGAACATTGTAGTTAATATATGTTATTTACCTCTCACAATTGTTGTGGGATATTGTATCAAATGGGATATTATAAGTAATACATTTAAATGAATGCTTTACACATAATGAGCTCTTAATAAATGTTTATTTCCTTCCATCCACTCCTCCACACACAAATGCCTAGACCGCTAAAAGTGACTTCTTTTTTTTTTTTTTGAGACAGAGTCTCACTCTGTTGCCCTGGCTAGAGTGCCGTGGCATCAGCCTAGCTCACAGCAACCTCAAACTCCTGGGCTCAAGCAATCCTCCTACCTCAGCCTCCCGAGTAGCTGGGACTACAGGCATGCGCCACCATGCCTGGCTAATTTTTTCTATATATTTTAGTTGGCCAATTAATTTCTTTCTATTTTGGTAGAGACGGGGTTTCGCTGTTGCCCAGGCTGGTTTTGAACTCCTGACCTTGAGCGATCCTCCTGCCTCGGCCTCCCAGAGTGCTAGGATTACAGGCCTGAGCCTCCGCTCCCGGCCTAAAAGTGACTTCTAAATGGAATTCTAGCCTTCAATCTCTCTTCCTTCCAACCGATCCTACTAAGTTCTTAAATGAACAGGTAGACTGAATAATTCCCTGAAGGAAACATTAAGTAGCTCGATCACCCTGTTGAACTGACTTTCAGAGCCCTGTATAACCTGCCCCATCCCCAGCTTTGCCTTGCAATCCCTTAGACATGATCTGTACTCTAGTCCAACTGGACTGTTTGGCCTTCCCCAAACCAGCATGTAACATCCCACCACTTCTTCATTTGAATCCCTTCCATGTATACCAATTGAAGTCCTGCCCACATTTCCAGAAGAGCTACAATGCCATATATTCCATGAAGCTTTTCCTGGAAACTATGTTCAAACATGGTATCACCCTCCCCTGACATCCTATAGAAATTCATCGTACCACTTTTATGCTATATTTTACCTTAATCCTCACATTTGAACTTACGTGTTCACATCTTGTCTCTCTCCTAGATTGTTTGTTTCTAAAGGAAGGGATCATATCTAATTCTTTATTATGTCCCTTACAGTATCCATTGAGGTAGAAATGCTCAATAAATGTATTGAATGGATGAATGAAAGCATGAATTTCCATGTTCCTATTTCATATTATTCGAAAGTATTATATTATTTATCACTATTTTATGGGGCTAATGAATGTGTTTTGGTTTTCCACCCTGAACTATATATCAGGATGCATTGTGTTATTCTTCAGTGATATCATCTGCTATAAACACACTATATAATGTCATTATATTACTCAGGCTTTTGGTGAGATCATTGAATATTGTGCCAAGCCCACTTGCCCCCTTAAACAGAGGCTAGTTCTTAAATACAAAATAGATTAATCTCCTTGGCTTTAGTCCTAAAAACAGAATTAAAGTTTGGCTGACTTTCTCCTTCAGGACCATTTAGTTCATAAGAAAAATTGACCTTGTAGAGTTGAGTTTAATACAGAACCCTCAAATTTGTCTGTTTATATTCCATCATTCCATAATTGTTAATGTAATTTATAAACAAACTCTCCATATCACCTTGTGGAATGTATTTTACAATTGCAATCATTAAAAATATAGAAAACTTGTCCACAATATTAAACTAAGATTCTGAATAAAATTTTGTCATTAGTTTATAATTTTATCATGTTAAATATTAAGTGTTAGTAGTATATTTACATGTCAATAAAACCAGCATCTAATTTGGTAATTAGCATCTAAATGGTAAAGTAATGCCACCAACGTAGATGGAGTGTTGCGTAGTTTAAATGAGTCCAGATATAAGAAATTTCTGGCACTGTGTATGGCACATACTGGGTTTTCCTTTCTCGCAGTCCTATGGTGTGCACTGCCTGTTGAGGATTCCCTTTTGAGAACAACCATGTTCCCAGCTTATAAATATTTAATCCATTCTTTAGTAAAATTGATAATGGATTTTTTTTTTTTTTTTGAGACAGAGTCTCACTCTGTTGCCCTGGCTAGAGTGCCATGGCATCAGCCTAGCTCACAGCAACCTCAAACTCCTGGGCTCAGGCGATCCTCCTGCCTCAGCCTCCCAAGTAGCTGGGACTACAGGCATGCGCCACCATGCCTGGCTAATTTTTCTATATATATATTTTTTTAGTTGGCCAATTGATTTCTTTCTATTTATGGTAGAGACGGGGTCTCACTCTTGCTCAGGCTGGTTTCGAACTCCCAACCTTGAGTGATCCACCTGCCTCAGCCTCCCAGAGTGCTAGGATTACAGGCGTGAGCCACCGCGCCTGGCTGAAAGGCAAAATTTAAAAGAAAAAAAAAAAGGGTAAGAAAGGAAAAAAATCTGGAGAGAAAAATAACTCTACCAACCAAAATAAACCAGGCTAGTGATGTTTCCGCCCCACTCTGTGAGAGCGAAGAGGTGATGTTTATTCCAAGTGAGCCTTTTTCTCCAAGTTGCCACTAATCTACTCTTTTATGATCCAGGAAAACTGGTCCTCCGCTACCGATGACTGTCTTTGCACAGATGAGTATTTGGGAAAAGAGACACCTGTTACCACAGGGTTTGGATTTAGATACCGGATACAAATAGAGGGCAAACAAAACAAACAAACAAACAAAAACTCTTGTGGTTTGCATCTAAGAAAAACAAAGAAATCGCAGAAACAACTGTGTGGTGTCTGATGTCAAACCATGTTAGCGGGGAAGGTGTCTGGAACATTCTGGAATGGTGAGGGTATTCGGCATCTAGGGCTAAAAGGAATCTCACTCTGCTTGAAAGATGTTGCGATGCTGTTCCTAAGGGCCTGTGGGTTCCCTTGAGGACAAAGCCACTGAAAGTTTACAGAAAAAAAAAGATCTTCATGTCAAGAAAAGGATTGAGAAGAAACAGTCAAACTGAGATGTCAAAAAAAAGAAAAAAGAAAGAAAGAAAGAAAAGAAAAAAGAAATTCAAAATAAAAGCATGAAAAATCCATGATTCCGGGCCTTGCCCCCAACCCAAATCTTTGTTTGAGAGAACTCACTCTGTAAAATGACAGACAGTGGAACGTCAATTTTTGCTTACATCCTGTGAGATAATTGTGTGCGTGCACAAGTCACTTCGAACAGGAGAAATGAGCAAATCCTTTCAGATAGCAATTATTTAGGCAAGAAAACACTCCCTGGCAGGGGGAACGGTCCCAGTTCCTCCTTGTTGCTGGGTCTCTGGGAGAGATGGTGCATTCCCAGCACTTCACACGCGGAGTCCTGAGGAGGTAGCCAGCCTCCGGCGGTGTTTGAGGAAGGCTAAGATGATTCCTGGCCCAGCCTAAAAATATCTCCCTTGACAGCCTGTCACTGTGTCTGAGATTCCACCATTATAAATTCATTCCTCTCTGTTAAGGCATTTTATTTCCAGGAGTTCTCTGTTAAAATACAGATATCCCAGAGAACTTAGCTGGGATGAGTCAGGGGAGAACACAAGCCGAGGAGGTAGGAGACTTGGGTTTTGGAGTCAGCTCTGCCTATAAACTCATTGCGTGAGCCTGGAGGAGTCATTTTCAGTTCCTGAACCTCAGTTTCTCCACTAGTAAAGAGGCAGAAATCAACAGGAAGACGGGGTCAGAGAACTCTAAGATCGATGGTTTCAGGAGAGAGGGTGTGTGTTCACGTTAGAGTTTTCCCTGGACGTGTGCTCCACCCTGGACATTTGAGTGCTTTGCCACATGTCCATAAGAGCAGTTCCTTTGGATCAAAGAGGCTTCAGGGTCAGAGCAAAATGGAGCTTACTTCCCCTGTGCCTGAAAAAATAATCCCTGTTCCTCCCTTAATGTTTGCTATCTCAGCAAATGGCACCCCCCATTGCCCTTGGTGCTCAGGCCTAAATTCCTGGAGGCATCCAGAACTCCCCTCCTCTCTTTACCTACATTTAATATGTCAGCAAAGTCTGTTGACTGCACCTTCAAAATACAGCCCAACCCTGACCACCTGTCCCCATCTCTCTGGCTACCACCAAGTAGTGGTGGGTGCTAGGCAGCATTACCTTGCCTGGATCCTGCATCAGCCTCCTAACTGGCTCCTTCTCCCACTCTTGCCCTCCCTGAATTTCAGCTCCTCAGACCTGGGGATGCATTTCAAACATAAATTAGATCCTATCACTCCTCTCAATATCCTCCCACACCTCCTCCCCAACCCCCTCAAAAATCCCAAATATCTCACCAGGGCCTACAGGGCCCCATATATCCTGACCCTGGCTTGGACTTGGCCTTGGCCTCATCCTCGCCCACAAAGGTCTCCTTGATGTGGCTCAAATCCGCTGCCACCTCAGGATTTTGCATTTGCTATTCCTTCTGCCTTCAACTCTCTTCCCCCAAATATTTGCATAGCCTATTCCCTAACTTCTAGGTCTTTGCAGAAATACCTGAGGGAGGCTTCCCAGACTGCCCCTCATCAAGACCTCAACCTACTTAATTATTCTCATAGCTCTCATCACCTGGACGTTGTTTATTTTCTGTCTTACCCTCTAAGGTGTAAGCTCCAGGAGGGTGGAGACTTTGTTGTGTTCATCACTGCACGGTCAGCACCTAGAACAGGGCACCTGGCATGTTGTAGGTGCTCAGTTAACATAGGTTGAAGGGAGGGAAGGGAACAGCTTGAGAGGAGCTGCTCTAACAGGGAGACTACCATAAGCATTCCACTGGAGAGGGCAATGTCAAGGTCTTTCCTGCCATCTGTTTCAGCAAGGCAGGATGTCCAGGGGAGGCAAAGATGGAGCCAGTTCTTGGGAGATGTGAAAGGGACAGAGTGGGACGGTGCAAGGTAAACTGTAAGTTCATGGGCTGCAGGTTCTTCATTGAAACCATCAGAAATAGCCAAAAGGTCCTTGTGGACAGATTCCAAAAGACAGGAGTCTGCAGACAAAAGGTGGATTATGAGCTGGAGAAGTTCTGAACCATTCTGCAGGTGAACCTCAAAGTTATGTGTGGTTCTGCCTGCATAAATGAGCCATAAGGCAGCTCCATTCAGCTCCCCAAAGCTCAGCTCTGAGCAGCACACTCTGGGGTCTAACTATCTTCCCAGGCTTCCTCACCAACTCCCCATCAAGCCCCCAAAAGTGATGCATAGCCAAAGAAAGGAGGGAGGAGGAGGGAAGTGCTAAGGAAGATCTGCCATTCTGGCAGGATCCTCCCCCTCAAGTCAGAACCCAAAGCCCCTCTGCCTTTCCCCCAGGCTTTGGCTAGTGGCTCCAGTGAACTGCAGTCTAAAATAGCATGACTTTAATAACTATACTGAAGATTAACTATGTGCCACGCACTGTAATCCTCACAAGACCCAGGGTGGTAAAGCCCCATTTCACAGATGAGGACACTGAGGCTCAGATTGGGTATTGGACCTGTCCAAGGACACATAGCTAGTAAGTTGCAGAGGCAGGGCTGAGCCACCAAAGCCCATGCGCCCACCCAGTCTCTGGACCACAGCTCACATTCCCAGCTCCACGTTCCTCAGGCGTCACGGTCACACTCAAGTCTTGGAGCGGTTGCTACCCCTGTGGGTCTGCAGCGGGCCTCCCCTACCCCACGCCTGAGCAGCCCGCCTGCAGGGGGCGATAGCGGCGCAGCTGGAGTCTGCACCCGGAATGGGAGACCACCAGCAAAAAGCAGCCAAAGTCTGAGCTCAGAGGGCACCCAGGGCCGGGCACTGCGGGAAAACCTAGCAGGCGCTCAGCGCCCCCAGCCCCAGGCGGAACCCCAGCTGTGTTGAGCGCCTCCGCCAGGTCGCCTGTGCGGACGCGCGCTCTCTCTCCAGCCCTTGTTTGATGAGCAGCGGCCAATAAATTCATTAATCATCATTTTATGCCTCATCAAACCCCCTCCAAGCCCCTCCATGGGAGTTACACAAATTAGCCCCTGAAAAGACAGTAATTTCAGTTTAGCGAGGTAAGTGCTTTCTGATGGGCTCCGCGCACAGAGCCCTCCTGACAAGCCAATCCATCAGCACCTCGGGGATGGGGTGCAGCCCGACGCCCGCCCCAGTCCGGCCTCCTGCGACCCAGCCCTACCCAGCCTCGCCAAGTCCAGCCCTCCCAGCCCTGCCCAGCCCAGACTCTGGGGGCTATTTGGGTCTCTGCCTCGCCCCCAGCTCCTTTGCACCGATTCTCGGAGGGCTGTCTCTTCGGGTCGCGCTCCCTCGCCCACCCCACCCCTTCTGAACAGAAGAGAAACTTTGGGGATGGGGCGGGGGTGGGGACCAAGACCCAAAATTGGAAAACGAAGGAACTCCTGTCGAAGGAGGATGCTCTGTCAATGAGCTTCTGATCCTCCTCCTCCCCACTGCCCGGGAGGCAAGAGCCAGGTAGCTCTTTTTCCTAAAGCCTGGTTGTCAGGGTCCTGTGATCCCTGGAAATGATTGAAGTGTTGTGTGTACTGCGTGCTTATTTGTGTACATTATTTGGAGGAGAAGGGTTAATCCATGTCTTCCAGCCGATTCTGAAAGAAACCTCAGGCTCCAAAAGAGAGCCATCTGGGAACAGAGAAGGTCCTTTCTTCTTGAGGGCGGCTCCACGGACCCTGGTGGCTGGACGGGGCGCCTGGTCTTTTCCGTGGCCCTCGCGTCTTTCTTTCTGAAACCTCCACCTGGGGTGGAAGACGACACCTAGGGTGGAAGACGACGCCTGGGGAAGAAGGCAGAAAGGGTTTTCTATCAAATGGGCCCAGCCGGTGTGACCCAAGCGTGGGGGAGTTGGGTAAGAAAGGAGAGGGGGACAAGCCGAAGTGGAAAACACAGCAGCGAGGGTGCTGTATTTGTAAGCGCGATGCCAACGCCTTCTAACTTTCCCAGCCTGGCGCACAGAAGGTCCCGCGGGGACCCTACCTGGCAGGCAGAGTCAGTGCAAAGGAGGTAGACGAGGAGTCACAGCCCACGCGGAGCCGGCCGGCCAGCTTGTCGAGGCTGTGGAGAATTCGAGCGCCGAGCGCCGCCAGCTCCTTCATTAGCTTCCCCTCCACGCGGCGCTGCATGCCTCAGAAAATAAGTTAGCAAACGGGGAGCCGTTTATCTCTTTTATCTTGGGGCCTGATCCAATTAAATAAGTGCACATTTACATTTGCATCCATCAGGCGGGAGCGCCGAGAGCCCGGGGTTTGCTCGGAGCAAATAAAAGCAGATTTCACTGGGAAAGTGGTGTCTGGGCGCGCTGGGCTCTTTGGGGCACCGGAAACAAGTGCTGCCTGGCAGGCGGCCTTGGGGACTCAGGGCTGGGGCCCGAGGCCAACACGAGGCCGGAGACCCCCAGCGGCCCCGAGGGGCGGGCTACGCGAGAGGAATAGCGGAGCTGCGGCCCGGCCCTCGAGGCGATCTCCTGTTAGACCACAATCGGGCCCGCCTAGTGCCCAGGGCCCAAGGCGCAGTTACCGCGAAAACGAAGAGGAGGCTGGCTCTGGCCGGGCCACAAAAGGGGACCTGCGGGGTGGGTCTAGGGAACGTCCCGAGTCTTTGGCTAGTCTGGGGGGAGAGCGGGTGGCAAGGTCCCAGTCGGGCCTGATCTCCCTCCTGGTCGAGCGGCTAAGCTAAGGGCGCGCCCCGTTTTCTCCAGTGACCCTGCATCTGGGGGAGACTAGTCAATACGACGCATTAGTGCTTGTGGCGGGGTCGCGGGAAGCGGAGCACCGCACGCTTTGCCACGCTGACTTCTTTAAAGGCACTTTTGGAATAAGAGGGTTCGAAGCAATGGGAGGGTAGTTTTGTTTTGTGTGTTTTTCATTTTTCTATAAATGTCCACCCCACCAGCCAAGAGCTTTTAAGACCAAAACGGTCTCCGGAGACTCGGTTGGGTGGTAGTCCCGCAATATGCCAAACCGCAAATTAAGACCGCGGAGGGCCCAGAGCTGGGGCGCCGACAGGCCCGCAGGAGCGCAAGTTCGTGCACCTGAAGTGGCTCGGGAGCACCGGTGCACCGGCTGCTGCGCCCGGCGGGGACACCCCCCTCTACAGGCTGTTTCAGCCGCCTGCATATTTTTCAATTGACCGCTGCCTGGTTTTTGAAACTGTGCAAAATCGGGGCGGGAACGGTAGGGTTAAACTGGCCTAGTCCTGGGCCCTGCTCCCCAAATCCCCCATACTAACCCGGTCTTGGGTCCAGGGCCGTGCCGAATTGCGGTGGCGAAGCAGCTTGCGGAGTTTGGAGCCAATGCCCCGTCGCGGGTGGGGGCATGGCAGAATCTCGCCTAGCTGCCCCCTCCCTGCGACACGCGCGGGTCCCTGAGACCAGTAGGCGGCGCCCTTCCTAAACTGCATCCGCGTCCGGCCACCTCCGGAGAGCGCAATCACATTCCTTTCACTTTGGGAGCTTTGCGTTGCGCTATTTGGTGCCTCGGTCCAAGATGACAGCTACTTGTGGGGGACCGGTGGGCTGGGAGGCACCGTCGTGCCGCAGCCGCAGGCATGACCCTCCCTGCCCCCCACCTTCCAGGCCCCAGGAGCTGCGCACGTCGCGGGCAACGATTGGCCCTGAGGGGTTTGCAAACCAGGAGGCCTCGCTGCAGGCCCCGAGCCCCGGCTTGGGGAAGGACATTTCCGGCCCTGGTACCCAGAGCCGGGGAGCAGGAAGGGAAAAGACCCTTCTCGCCCCCAAATCCCATGAAGTGATTCGGCTCCGCACAGAGGGGTGAGAGACTCAGCCCGTCCCCGGTTTGGCGCTGCCTCCAGGGGCTGCCTGCGAGACCCCACGCAGTGATCTCGTGACCTCTGCTGCTAGGTGCCAAGCTCGGCGCCCAGCCACGCGCAGGTGGCAAACGCCACGCAGTCCCAGCACTCAAGCGTCTTAGGCGCTGCCTCGCGCGACTTCCATGCCCCAATCCAAGCCTGAGAACAAACCCGACCCCGGTACACCCCAGAAGTTTTCCCCCAGCGCCTCTACGACGCATGGCCTCCTAGACGGCTTGAGACTCGGCAAAGCAGAGGCTAGAGGAGGCACTTGGGATCCCACAGACACGCAGCTACTTCTGGGATTAAACGCGGGGCACATTTCCTAAATGCCCCGAACCCGGATCTGCCTGGCAGGCCACCTCCAAACGGAAAAGTCGCTAGACACCACAAAAACTGCTGGCCACCAAAACCCAGCTCTGTAAAGAAGAAAACCCTAGCCTCAGCTGGGGGCTGGTACTCCAAAGCAAGCACGCAAAGAAAACCCTGCAGAGGCCAAGGGCTGGGGACAGCGGGCAGGGGACAGCGACTTCGGCGCCTGCCGCCGAGCCCCCGGGCGGTTTTGCTCCCCAGCCGGAGGCTCCTCGCGCCGCCCCTCGAAGGAGAGAAAAGCTGCGCGCTCCCGGCTCGCGTTCCCAGGCGGCCCGGCCGGCTCTGGGCTCTCAAGCCCCGGCTTCGCAGTCGGATTTGGGAGGCCTGCGCCGCGCCATTTGCATATTCCCGGGAACACAGGGAGGCCTGTAATTTTCCTTTTAAAATCGTTGGGCTGGGTTTTGGGCCAGTGCTTCCAAAACCCCGCCGAGTTGATGTCGTCCTTAAACTCTCTCTTAAGAGAAGGGGACTGGCCTATTCTTCTGACTTTTTTAGAAGAGAAGGTGACTCCTGGGGCTGCATATTCAACAAGGGGAAAAGCTGATTGTGAACCAGGCTGCTGGGAGAGGGAGAGAGGAGTGGAGGGGTGAGGCGCGGGGAGGAGGGGGGAGGGCAAGTCATCTCTGGAATTCAATTGTTTAAAAAATCATTTATAATTAAAGGGACAAAATAAAATACGATCGTCTCATGCATATTTAATCACTCACACTTCCAGCTTTGAAACCATTTTCCCTGCGTGAATTTTCTCACTAATTTAAACCCTGAAGTCGACCGCTGTTCGCTAAAACATCTGGACAATGCAGCTTTCAAACTTGTTTAAATTCGAATGAGCTAAAGGAGCCCGGTTGCAAGTTTGAAAAAAAAATAGCAAAAGCCAACAACTCCAGCGAAACTTTGGGGTGTGTTTAAAACACCTAGTAAGGTTAAAGTAATCTTGAGTAGAAATGCAAATATGTGCATTTTGATTTAGCCTAATTAAACCGGTGTTATGTGCAAACACATTCTCTCTCAACACTCAGGCTTGGGCTTAATAGAGCAAATTAATTCCCCTCGCCGGATTATGTTTTTGCTGTAACACACACCCCTCCCCCGACCACCGAAAATTTCCCACGAAGTACAATACGTCGGCGGCTCCCTATCTCGGGGCAAAATGGAGACGCCAGCACCGCAGCCAAGCCGAACCCACAGTGTTGGTCGCCGAGGGGCGGTGGCTCTTCCTCATTTAAGAGGATGCATCCTGACTTTTCATTTTGAGATGAAATACACGGGATTAAAATGAGAAAACAGAATCTCAAAAATACTTTTGTAGCTACTCGGACTATTGAATGTGAGCTGGGAAAAGTGCTAAAGCGACGACAAGCCTTATCGAGTCCACAAGGGCCTCGTTATCTAGGCAAATGGCCTCAAACTTTTGAAGGCCACTTGTCCAAAAAGCGGCCCATGGTGAGGGGGAGGGATACTTTCGGGGGCTCCCCTAGCTCCCCGCAAGTGGCTGTGGCGCTCCCTCCTCCCCTTCCCGCCCACTCGACAATCTCCGACTCTGCAAAGTGCAGGCTTGAAATTCAGGACAAGTGTGACACCTACCTGTGAAAGCGGGAAACCATCCCCTCGCCCGTCCCGCGACCCCAACCCCACAGCTGAGCGGGCATCTACTGTGCTGCCGGTCACCCGCACCGTCGAGGATGGAACGTTCACTAATTTAATCAAATCCAAAGAAGAGATCAATACCCAGTTTTGAAGGGGTAGAGAAGACGGTGACTTGGGAAAGCCTCCCCCTTTGCGTCTCCCAACGCGCTCTCCTCCTGTATTAGCCCGAAGCACCTTTGAAATAGTAATAAGGGCTAAATCCGGCATAAAATCGAACTCATTAGCAAAGTTCACCAGCTGATTGCTTTGCATAAAACACGACACTGATTGGAAGTAATTAGGTTAAGCGATGGCGCTCGGGTGGTGCGTGTCCCTAGCTGGCTTTGCCATCTTTTCTCCCTTCTGGGCACACACTTGGGTCTCTCTTCTCCTTCCTCCAGGGTCCAATCTCACCCAAGCAGCCCGCATTGGTGATCCAAATCTGCATTCCTGGCAGGGCCAGGTTCCCCGGGGCTTGCAGCCTAATTATGGTTTTCCCCTGGCACACGGACGGTCTGTGGAAACTTTCAATCCCCACTTTGAAAAAAGTTGCAGTTTGCACCTTTTGACCAAGGCAATGGACAGTTTATTGAGGCTTCTAAAAAATAATGAGTGGCTCTGATTATGTTAAAATCTCTTTTAATTAAATATTTTGCATTTTACAAAGGCGGCTGCAGTTTCTTTTACTTTTTTAATCTAAGAGTATAACCTGTGTCCTTTCTGTAATAATACTTTAGCTCATACCCAGAAGAATCAATAGGTGTAAAAAATTAAATTAAACTTGTATTTTTAAACTATGAAACAGTTTTGGGCAAACACAAATGTATATATTTATATTACAAAAAACAAAAACATTAAATGCCTGTACAGGTGTCTTGATTTCATAATTTACTTCAAAGATATTGAATTATCAATTTAAATACAAAATGCTACATTAAATATACAGAATAAGATTTAATACAAATTCTTTTTTGTAATTTTTCTCTTCGGTTGGTTAAGACATTTTTTTCGTGGAGATGTTTACATTTTTATGTCATCCATCTCCATAAACTATAAACTTTTGAATAGGAGGGGTAGTTTATTTTTTTTATCTCTCTTGGTGATGGAAAAATAACTGCCAAGGCCATGTTTTTAATAAATTAGAAAAGTCCGGGACCCACGCAGCCCGCGTTAAATGTCGGACATACCTTTCTTCAATTCATAGGGAGAGTCTTTGCACAGGTCTAGCTGAGACTGGCTCCGCAACATTTTCGGGTCTTTAGCCAAAGCGTCCGCTCGGTTCAACACGGTCTGGTTTAATCCATTGAAATGAGGGCCCGGACCGGTTGTGGGGCCAGGCCCGGGCCCCGGGTGGCCATGGAGGTGTCCGAAGGAGCCATAGTTCGTGTAGCCGGGATAGAAGGGCGCGGTGTAGTAGAGAGGCCGGGACAGCACTGTCCCGCCAGGAAAAGGACACTGCGCCGAGGGAGAGCGCGACGGCGCCGGGGCCGGCGACGCACGGCTGCCTCCTAGGGCTTGCCCGGCTATGGGCCCGGGACACGGTGGGCATGGAGAGCCCTCGCTCCCGCCGCCCGCGTCCTTGACCTTGTCCGAGGATGTGGCGATCTCTGCCAGAGACCACAGTTTGGGCTTGGCGAGCACCACTGCCGGCGGCGGTGGCGGCGGCGACTGGATAACCGAGGGCCCGCTGGGACCGGGGGGCATCTCTCCGGCTGCTGGGTGCGTGGCAGGCGCCGGCGCGCCGGCAGGGTAGTGAGGGGCCGGGTCCTCCGCCAGCCGCGCTGCCGCTGGCCCAGCCGGGGAGGGCCCGCCGGCGCGGGGGGGCCCGGGCAACGCGTCAAGGCGGCCCTCCGAGGGCGGCTCTTTAAAATCCAAGTCGCTGAGGCTGCCCTCGGTCTCCTTGCCGGCAGGGGTGGGTGGCCTCTGCAGCCGTTCGCAGCTCGAAGCCGCCTTCTGCTCTGTTCCTCCTGCGGGCGAAACCCTGGCTGTCAGAGGCGCAGAGGCCAAGCGGCGGGGCCCATGTTCCCGCCCGCAAAGGCAGAGAACCCTGCCCGCAACCTCCAGGCCCCGTGCGCGCCCCTGCCAGGCCCCCCTTCTCCTTCTTATTCCCGCCCAACACGCCCTTTCCCATGTCCACCAACCTGCTTCAGGGCCCTCAGGGTCGCCCTTGTCCTCAGGCTTCTGGGGCTCGTCCTCGTCGTTTTTCTCCAGGTCAATATTCTCCTCTTCCTCCTCGTCCTCGCTGCGGTTCCGCGGCGTCCATGTCATTTTGTTCTCCTTCTTGAGGCGCCGGCGCGCGTTGGCGAACCAGGTGGACACCTGGGTGAGGGTCATCTTGGTGATGATGGCCAGCATGATCTTCTCGCCCTTGGTGGGGTAGGGGTTCTTGCGGTGCTCGTTGAGCCAGGCCTTGAGCGTGGCAGTGGCGTCCCGTGTGGCGTTCTTCCGGTATGCGGGGTCCCCATATGGGTAGGACCCCAGGGGTGCAGCATAGGGGTGATACCCCAAGGAGCCCGCCATGCCCGGTGTGTGGTCGTAGGGAGACCCCTGCGATGGAGAGTCAGAGAGAAGGTAAGTGCGGGCCGTGGTCTGCACTGCCACCTGAACGACAGCAGCACGCTTTCCCTAAGCCCCAGGGTCTATGGGCAAGGCCGGCGCTCCAGTTTCCCTTGGGACAGGGATGGCGGTTTCAAACCCAAGAGCAACCCCTCCCCCTCCTCAGAAGGCAGCGGGGCCCCCAATTCCTGAGTCTAGTCCTTCGGGGACCCTTCAAGCTGTCCTAGCCTTGATGCCATCCTGTAGGCCCCCGTCTGCCTGGGCGCGTCAGTCCCCTGTGCACAGATCCGGCCACTGCGGCCCGGCCCTCCATCCAGATACAGGCCTGAGCAAGGAAGGCGACTCTGCGCTCCGCGCCCGGGCGGCTGCACGTTGGGCGCAAGCAGTGAAACAAGGGAAGTCAAGGCTTTTTTTTCCTTTTTAACCCTCAAAGAAACGCAAACGAAAAGCTGAGCCTTGCCTCAGCACTCCTACTCTCCAAAAGTGCTCCCCCACGCCAGTCACAACCCAGCCGAAAAATCCCGGATGCACCGCAGCTCGGCCGACTTTTCAGAAATTTAATACCTTCAAATCGGATTGGGAAGATAGGATTACGGATTTGCAACATTTTGGAGGACTAATTAAAGGCGAGGCCAAACACATTTACATAGACTTAGCACTCTTCTGATCAGATTTCGTGTGTATTTTTTCGGACTACTTTTGCAAAATGACAAAACCAAAAATATAAAATTTGCAGGGCGGACTGGAGCTTCTGTTTGAACTAAATGTTGTTCTTTAATTGCAGCGACCTCTCCCCCCAAAACCTTTCCCGCCAGCTCAGCTATCCGAGCAAGGCTCTCTTTTCCGAACAACTCTTGAGCCCGAGGCCTGGGGGAAGCCGAGTGAGACAATCGTCCAAGTTTGCGGGGGCCTCGAGGCTTGGCGGGGGAGGTCGGCGGGAGAGCCTAGGCCCGTGTCTCCTACAGCCCCCGCCCGGCCGGCCGGCGGACCCCGGCTGCCCTCGCCCGCCTCGGATCCCGCTCACTCACCACGTACGAGGAGAAGGCGGCGGCGGCGGCGGCCGCGGGGTCGGCGCCGTACTGGAGGTGCGAGTTGTAGCCCGGCGAGGGCGCCGTGAAGGCAGTGGAGCCAGCGTAGGGCGAGAACGCGGAGCCCGAAGACGAGCGGCCGAGCTCATCCGTGCGGGGCCCCGAAATGACGCTGGTGCTGTACGCTGGGCACGAGTAGAGCGCCAGCGAGGCGGACGGCTGGTACAAGTAGCCCTGCGGGTAGGACATGGCCACACACGGGCATGGGGCGCGCCGCGCCGCGGCCGCCAACCAGCCGGGCGGCGCCCTGCGCGGGCGAGCGGGAGGGCACCTGGCCTTTGGCTGCCCTGGGCCGCCGCTCCTCGGCCCCGGCTCCCTGGCTCCGGCCCGCCGCGCCTCCTCGCTGGCTTCCCGCGCGCCTCCGGCTGCGACCGTAGCGCCCGCTCCTCTGCGCGCCTCGCTCGCCCGGGCTGGCCCTTTTTTCCTCCCCTCCCCTGCTGCTTTCTCTTTTTTCCCCTCGCTCTTTGCACCCGGGGGCTCTGCTTTTGGCTTCGCAAAGGTCCTGCCAAGATGCTAAGTTGGAAATTGAGGATTCTGACGCCTTGTGAGCGCCCGAAGCTCCTCCTTCCCGGGGTGTAGTCGGTGGGAGGACTGGCAGGAGCCTCTGGGCGGCCACAGCCAACCCGGCCGCCAGGCGCGCCTCGCCCTCTCCCTCTTCCTCCCCGGCTCCCTCTCCCGCTCGCTGGCGCTCCCCTCGCCCCTCCCCAGCGCCCGCCTCTCCTCCGCGGCCCCTTCTCCCCCTCCTCTCTGCCTCCCTCCACCCCTCCCCTCCCTGATCTCTCTCTCTCTCTCTCTCTCTCTCTCTCTCTCTCTCTCTCTCTCAGACTCTCGAGCGCCGGCCCCAGGATGACAATCACATCCCAGCCGCGCCGATCTCTTCCAACTTTCCTCCCCTGCTAACTCGGGCGCAGCGGCCGTCCCGACGCCCTGGCAGCCGGTAGGGGCACTAAGGGAACGAGGCCGCGGACTGTGCGCCAGCGAACGCTCTGCTCTCTTCTAGCCACAGTAAATCGCCGAGTTTGCGGATTTCTCGTTCTCCCGGAGGCTGGGCTCCGAGGCGGTACGTGGTTAGCCCTGTCCGGCTTTTCCCCTAAGCCAGGGGCCCGGACGGCGAATTGGAGATCCGGAATGAAGGGCCCAGGGAGAGCCAGATGGATGCCCGCGCCCAAGGCGCAGGGAGTCCGGGATGACTGGCCCACCAAGCCAGCAGCAGCAGGTGGGCGAGAGGCAGGCCTCAGACATCTGCACGTCTCCGGCTCGCCTTCCTTCCACCGACCCCCACTGGACGGCGAGGGGAACACACTGGGGACCTGGGGGCTCCCGGGCTAGCATCTCTCTAAAGGAGAGGTAGTGGGCAAGAGCTGCCAGACCGAGAAGCAGTTACACTTGAGTAGGTCTCGGGGCGTCCCCACCTCCACCCCCATGCGTCCCAGCCTCTTTCTCCAGGCTTGTCACCCGCTGCTCGCCCGGCCAAGTCGGTGGTGAAGGGTGCGGGTCCCCTTCCCTTTTGTTAAACTAAGTCGCCTTGCCCTTCGCACGCACCTTGCGCCCGCCCACGCTGCACTGCAAACACTGGGCAGAGCAGTGCCCAACCCAACCGCTGTCTATGCAGCGAGGCGCTGGCGAGGCAAACACACAACTGAGTCACAGGCAGCCCTTGGCCACGACGGCCACACAGTTAGAATACAAAACAGACCCGCTCCCGTCCTCTGCGCCTCCCGCCGCCACAGCCACGAGCGCAGTCGAACTCTGGGACAGACAGGGGCGCTGGTGAACCAGGAGACAGGCTGGCGCGGCGTGGCGCGCCGCTGGAGCCCGCAGTATCAGAACTTTGTGGCCTTTTACCAGGAAGCACACGCAGGCGAACCATAACTACATGCAAAGTTTCTCGCATTGACTTTGACCAGCGAGATACACTTTATTTCCTGAGCTCCAGCCCAGCCCGCACCAACCAGCCCACCCACAGCACACTGGCGCCCGCTCGGCGGCGCGCCTTCGTGCACGCGCTGACTCCTCCCCTCCGATGTGCTCCTCCCCCGAGACCGCTTCAGACTACATTCTCCGAGAACCTCTGGGCCCGCCCAGCCCCTTCCCTCGCACTGCCTTCCTCTCTCATTGGACACCGGCCTCCATTGGCTCCGCCCCCTGGCGACGCGCGCCCCCTTTCCCCAAGTCCGGGTGCCGAAGGGGCGGGGCGGGGCTTCGGCCGCGCTATTGTCATGGAGACGGGAAGCCGGCTGCTGCTGTGGCGGGGACTGCAGGGCCGAGGAGTCGCCAGCCCGCCAATACCAAATCGAGGCGGAGCGGCCCGGGCGGCCGGGGAATGCGGGAGCGTGGAGCCGTCCAGTGGCGGTCTCTTCGGCGGCTCCCTCCGGGGCTCGGTGTAGGCCTGGTCGTCACGGGGAGCGCCCGGAGCGTCTGCGCCTCCCTCTCTCGGCTCACGCCTCTCGCGGCCCCGCCGCGCCTCCGCTCCCGCCCCCGGCTCCGCCCGCCGCCGTGGCCGCCGGCGCTAACGGTCGGTAACGGCCCGCGCGCGCCGCCCGCCGGGGGCTCGCGCCAGCCACGAGGGAGCGTCCGCGGCCCGCGCGCCCGCGCCGCGGCGGAGAGGTGAGCCCCCACCCGCCCCGGGGCCCCGGCGCCGCGCGGCCGGCCCGCCAGCCCTCGAGCCGCGTCCCGTCCCGTCGTGGGCCGGGTGGACGCGGCTGGGCGCCCCGTGAGCGTCGGACCCGCCTCTCCTGACAGCCCGGCGCGCTGGCGGGCGCGCGTGGGCCGCGCCCCCTCCGTGCACGCGTGTCCCCTCCACCGCCGCCTCGGCTCTCGTCCCGGACGGTGCTTTCTGAAATGGAGCCGTGAAGGTTTGTGCCCGAGAATCCGAGTCTGTCACGCAGACATCCTCATTACATCACCCTGCCACTCTGGGCCGCACCGCTGTCCCCCACCCCCGTTTTTTGTTTTGTTTTGATTTTTTTACCCCTTCCCTTTTACTGTCTTTTTGGTGTCAGGGACTGCAAAGAATCCCGCAAGATACTGCAGCAGTTAGATTTACGGTTCTGTCGCTGTGGTTGTCACCTCCGCTCTACGTCAAATTTAAGACTCATTTCTTAAGGATGTCTCTATTTTCTGCCTTATTTGCACACTGATGGTTCTGCTGCGCGGCTCGCGGCGGCTGACAGAATTGTGTCGATACGTGAAAGCGACGGGCTGGGCGTCAGCGGGCGCACGGGACCCAGATAGCGTCTGGCGGATTTTCTCCGTTTCCATGAGCGTATTTCTCCGTTTTTTGCTGGTAAACACGAGTTTTTAACTTTTTATCTCGATAGTGGTGACGACGTGTCCCCCTGTAGCCCCCTTCTTTACTTTCTGTTCATCAGCTTCTCCATTTAGGAAGGACCCTGCTTGCTTGTTAGCTGGTAGTTTCATCGGTCTCTTGTCACTGAAGCTCTCTTTCTACCCCAGCTGAGGTGGTATCTCTCTCCCTTCATTCCCAGGTTACCAGGAAGACTCTTTTTCTGGATTTTTATTGCATTTGTGTCTTTCCAAACATTTTAACTTACACTAGGGTTAGGTTTGCTCTGATTGTTTTTAACGTACGACTATTAAATATGCTCATTTTAAAACTTCCTAAGGGCTTATTGGTTTGTCAAGTCTGCACGGATTCAGTTACCCGTAACTCTTAACATTGAAAGCTTTAAAATCTGATTCACCATTGTGTTGCCAAGACATGGCCCTAGAGCTTGCTCTTCAAGTTTTGGCAGTACAGTTGTCATTGTTTCAGTCAAGTGCAAAAGAGGTTATTCCTGTTTATTTAGTGTAATAGCTGTTTACAGTTAAAACTTTAAAGACTCATAAAAGTAGGTCTGCTGTATTTTAAAGATCTCATCATTCTTGTGAGAGACACAACACCAACACCAGGAAAGGCAACAGATTGCTTCTGTCATACAGCTTTGCTGTTTTGGAGTGCGCTTAAAGGATTATGATTGATAAGGCTGTCTTGCCAGAGAATGTTGACACAGGTGTGCATCGTTATCTTAATTAAGATCCTGAGAAAATGTTGTCTATAAATGGTGACATAAGAAGGGCGGCATATTTTTGTACAGTTTGGCTTTTGGAGAATTTAATTGCACTTGAAACCTGTCTTTGAGCTTCCAGATTTTGTGAGCACTTTGGCAACAGAAGTTTTAGAGAGAAATGATAGTTTAATGTTAAGTGTTCTGGCATGTACTAATACTACTTGTGGCTTTTTGGCAATGCCTTCCTTGTGTTAGCTTTCTTTGTGCTTTACCTTTATGGAATAATGGTTTCTAACTTTGAAAGGAAAGCATAAAATAGAGCAGTATATTATTTATTAGTGCTCAGAATAAATCTGTCTAAGAAGTCATGATTAACGTGCAGAAATAGGAATATACTAAAAAGGTAAATATGTGAGAAATTTATGCCATTTCATTTTTTGGAAAAGAAACAGTCTCCTGGGGTGTCTTAGTGATCTAAAATCTTCTTCATATCATCAAGTGCCTAGTTACAATTTTTATGGAATGCCTTGTTTTTATTTCTAGAAATAGAAGAAAACTATATATTTCTTCCAAAATATTGTTCTGTAAATTTGAATTGATGTGTAAGTGAAGACAGTGCATTTAGCCTCTTATTAGTTTAAGGATCTGACTCATAACCTGAATGATCACTAAATTAATATTACTGTCTTTTACTCTCAATCTCGGAATATAAAAACAATGGCAAGACGGATGCTGTTGATCTTATTATCCTTGGCTTACCCAGCACCTAATACCCTTTAACATAAGTATTGCATTAAGATTTTTCACCTCTCTTTGTAGCTCATGATTTCCTGGAAGCTGGCTGTCCATCAGTGTATATGTGTATGAGCCTGTGTGTTTTTCTTTAATATTAAAATTCATTGTAGAAAGAGGAAATTAAAGTGGAGGGGACCATAGGCAAATGATTGGAAAAGCCAGGTGTGGCTTCACAGCTCATTCTTGACTCCAAGGATAATTAGCTGGTTAGAATTACATGGTAAACTGAAAGAAAGACTTATTTAGATTTGTTTGCTGAAACTAAAACGAGCATTAATTTGAAGATAATTGCTTTATTTATCTCTCACACCCCACTCCCATCAAGAATTTTTTTCTCTGGCAGCTACAATCAGCGTCCTTATGCTATTATCCATGTTATTTTCAAGTTTGATATGTTACACTAAAAGAGGTGAAAGAGGAATATGAACTAATTACCTATCATCCATTTTAATGAATAATGCCAGATAATTATTTAGGAAAAATTTAAATATTCTTTAGTTGATAACACAGAAGTAAATGAAATCATGTAATTCTGAGTGGATTAAACATGTTCTTTAAAGTAGATTATGAACACAATATCATAGTTTGGAATAATGTTTTAACTTTGAGATAGTGTAGCCTGTTTTGAGTGGTAGTATCTTATTATCTTTGTATATTTCTCTTCAATTTCTATATGGTGTTGACTTTTGTAATTTTAATATCTTTTTGGTATATTTTTGAGCTGTTTTATAGAGAATATTTTTTCTTAATAAAATAACAGCTGATGCAACTCTAAGAACATGTAAAATCTAGAAATTCTTTTTTCCTTGTTCAATAATGACTCTGATTTGCTTTCATAGTCCTACTCTGAATTATGATACCAATGACTTATTTCTGCATAAATCTGCAGTGTTTTCATAGCTGTAGTATACCTAAGCACCAGTTTAGCTTTGCAAATTAACTTAGATGCTTCAAAATTGAAAAACAGTATATTCTAATGTAGTTTGAGTTTAAGTCTTTATTAGTAAGGATGCACTTAACATTTGTTCAGGAGAAGGGAATATAATTTTCTCCTGCAGTTGTCATTTACGTAATCCAGTTTTCTGTTCTTTTCTAAAGCTAATGTTATTTCACACCTTGATACAGCTTTTATTTGTTTATTTGCCATAATATGGAGTGATACCTTGGAGAAAACTAGATATTCATATCTAATATCCCCAAAGTATTACTTGTTTTCTGTGTTTCCTTAAACAGAATTATTTCCATTTTCTGTGCAGGTGGTAGGTATGATGCTTCCATAAAACATTTGGATGTTGTCAGCTAAATTCACTTTTGAACTATGGGGTTCCTCCAAATTTTGACTGAAATTTGTCCTTGTACGTCCCAAGGCTCATCTGCAAGTGAGTGTCTGCAAACAGTGTGCTTGTGTGTGGAGTAAAGCCAAAGTAACATCAGCATTGGTTTTACCAAAGTGTTTATACTGGGAATAGGGGCTGAGTACAGAATGTAGAGAATGTCACTTGAGGCCTTCGATTAAATTAATACATTAAACAAGGGTGCAGTAAATATAAAAATTTTTAATTCATGAAATGACTGTGATTTATTTGTCATTTATCGTGGAATTACATTGAATAATTTCTTTAATAGTATCGTTAGATAGTAAAATTTATAAATTCAGTGCTTTTTATAAAAATCAAGATGAAGTTTATGGTATTTTATAGAAATAGAATTATTACTTAAGAGAAATGATCTGTTTATGTCAAATCACACTTTCTGATTATTTTAATTACCTAATTCTTTTAAGAATAAATTTAGTGGGAATATCATTTCTAGTCATAGTTACCAAACTCTTTTAATGACAAAGAGCATACAGACGTACATAAAACTTATTTCTCATCAAAATAGGGGCTGCTGAGCATAGGTGGATGAGAAAAGCTATGAGAAAGAGTCATTTTGTGGAATATTTCTGTTGTCTAGCGGGCAGAGCAAGGAACTGGATTTAGTGATATAGAATATTTTATTACGAAAAAAATGGTTGTATGATGAAAAATAAGATAACTTTATAGAAGGCAGTTATAGTTAGTATAGCCTCCAATAGAACAAATGTTTCTCTCTGAATACTTTCCAAGACATTAAAGTGATTTTAATGTCATATAAAATAATATATAATAGTTAAATAACATCCTTGTGTTCCCCGAATACTGATTGGGTCTTGTGGAAATGGGGTTTCATGTATGACTGAGAGCTGAAGCATTGCAGTGTGTTAGAAAACCCAACACAAATAAAAAGAAAATGTTAAGCAGTGAGCACTCTGATTCTGCTTTGTTTGCATTTAATCTTAATTTTTTGTTTTTTTTAAAACCATGTATAAAGTTATTGAATTTAAAAGATAAAGGAAACTGATTTTCTTTTTTTGTCTGGTAAGGATTAATACAGGAAAAATCTAAACACATATGAATATTGGTTGAGTTTTACATCTGTTGTCAGCCAAATTTGTTAGGAGACATATCTAATATTCCTTTTATATAAAATAGATGTATGTGGGGGCTCCCCACTCTTGAAAATATGAAGAAAATATATCCTTTCAGCAGTGATGGGTTATGGTTGATTAATTGAGAAGGTTATACTAAATGTTCTCTAGTGGAAATAGCTAAAGCATATGCTTTTTGAGAAATGTATTATCCAGGAATAAAATCAATTGAAGTATTGGTAATTAAATTGTAATTCCATGAAGGAAGGAAATAGTACGAACGATGAAGCTGACTATTGCTGTTTTTCTCTTTAAGAGTCTACAGTTCATAATGGAGCTACTGTATTGGCTATTGGAAGAAGGAGATTCTGAAGATAGGGAGGTAATATCTCTTTTAAAAGAATACTTTCCTCTGTAATCCTGAACCTTTATTACATAAGAACTTTGTCCAGTAGACAGCAATTTCTTTAAATTTGGGATATAGAAACTGTCTTAATTTCTTCTGCTTAGTTTTCGAGCCTGCTTCTCCTAGGGCCGTGGGCTGTGTTGGGAGAGCTGAGAAATATCATTTAGACATACTCAGCATCCTTAAAATAGCTTCTTTCTGAGAATCTGCAAAGGTGTCCTGCACAGTTCTAGTAGCTGCCATTTTAGTTTGTGGTTGATGTGCATGTATTTAGCATGTTGTTTAACTGTCCTCATTTACCTCCCAGTTCTTTGTTGCTTTCATTTGGGGGGGATGTGTTCTCTGCAGGGTGATTTGCTGCCAGCCACAACCAAGCTCTCAGTGGAAGACCTGGTGGTTGGCAACTGGCTCCAGAGCTCTGCCAAGAAGTTAGTTGGGCCCAGCCTGGGGTGTTCTAGTGTACTGGAGGCCACGAGCTCATGTACATGGGTTCTTTTCCTGGTTCAGAGCCTTAGGTCCCCTTCCATTTTTTGTGTAATTCTTTTCCTCTCACTAGGTTGACTTGCTACTTACTTTGCAGCTGTTGCAAGAATTCACATGGAATGGAGGGTTCTTTTTTATTCTGGATGATTTCTTTGATAATTTACCCATATGCTTTTTCATTTTTAAAATCCTGATATTCATGTTGAAAAATCAGTCTAAGATTCTTGAAGAGCAAATATTGGGTTCAAATTGTATCTATCAGAAGAGATTCTGTCCTCTGAGGCTATGTTGTCACACTGAATATGCAGGTTAAATTAAAAACAGAGTAAAACCCTTTTATAAAAGACCAATTACTAATATCTAAGAATGTCTGTACAGGCTTAAATTGTGTAATGGCATTTATATCTATTTGTTTTCCTTTTAAGTAAAGTAATATACTTTTCTAGTCATTAAAAATACCTGCCCCCTGAAGTATATCTGGGGAGGAATATTAATAAAACAATGAAGGGCCTTGTGGTATCTGTATAATCAGGAAATTGGTAAGAAATGTGGTGGCTAAAATTGATTTCTTCCACTAAAGGAACTAGTATACATGTAAAAACAAAAACCTTCGGGAAAAAGACTCTTTAATCTTTAAGTCAAGTAGTGTTTTTGGTTAACACAACAGGAAAGGGAAATACACCAATTTCTTTTATTCATGCCTGTGTAGAGGCTGTAAGCAGTTGAGGAAGCCATTAAAATGTAGGCAAGAAAAAAATGGTGATATCAAAGTGATTTCTTAGAAAGCAGTTTACGTTTGCAAAACAATTCAATATTGTGACCTTGACCAACTTCCACTCTTCATATACTTGGGTTATTACTCTGGTTTTAAAATATATCAGTTTATGGTATAACTTGTATATGAAATGCAAGAGTATTTTAGAATTGCTAGATCTTATGGGTCAGTATAAAATATGCTCTGATATTACAAAGTTGAAATGTAATATTTATTAATAGAAGGAAAATATAAAATTTAATATCTGGGCAACTGAGACCTTTAAACCTACTTTAAAAATATGATCTTGACATCCATGACACTATTTTTGTCTTGGTTGTATAGACAGAATTGTGGATAGTCTACAATCCAGATGTCACATTTATTCCAAATTTATTCTCTCTAATGGACTTTTAAAATAAAAGGTATATGTGCTTTCGAAAGTAAGATTTGAGTCGTGGGCTAATTCGCTAAGCATCAGAACATAGAAAAGCAGCCTTGATTAATTTAGAACTGTGAAAGGGGGCAGGTACAACTGTTTTCAGCTGAAATTTACTAATGCAGCAACCATTTAAATTAAATGTTTGTTAACATAATAGTGATGGCATTTTCTCCTCCTCCTCCTTGTGGTTTTGTCCAACTAGATGTTGCAGTGGCAGTTGCACTGACTGTTAAGTGTTTAAATGATGGCACCATTATGTGAAGTGATTTTGAAATGAGAGATTCCAGCCAAGAATTACATCTGCTCCCATCTCCTTCAAATCACACTCTCTGGCAGTGCAGATTATGATTGATTTGTTTGTGACAGATTGCAGGAAACAGTCATTGATTTTTCAATATTTTACCTTAAAATTATTTACAGTTGTAACCATGGGGAGGTATTTCCATGGGCTGTCAGCCCCTGAAAGACTAGGATAATATTCCCTGCTCTCTGACAAGACAAATTACCTGTAATGAGTGCAGTAGCTGAAGGGTATACTTTTATTTTAAAATATGTCAATAACCCCAGTGACTAAACGAATATTGATTTAGCATAATGAAGCCTGAGTAATGTGAAAATGAGCTTTTTCAAGGGGCATGGTAAAGACTTTCTTTTTAGCTGGTTGTAAGAAGCTTTTCATTCTTTTCAGCTAGCTGGTAGAAATACAGAGTTTTATGAGCAAACCATCAGGAACGATAGCATTGTTTCTGATAACCAGAGTCCAAATATTTTGTCCTTGCCTTTAGTGATTATTTTCAAATCTTATTTTGAGTCTTACTTTTAGTCATAGAATAGTACTGATTTGTTTGATGTTATCTTTAACTGTTGTAATATTTTTATAATTCCAATATATTTTGCATTGGAACCTTCCGTAATGAATATTAAAATATATGTACAATCATTTATAGATGATGTCATAATTATATTAAGACATTTCAAATGGGTCATTGTAGTATTTAATGTGCTGTATTTTATGGTAGAATAATTCTCAGTCTCTGGACATCAGATTGCTTTCAATGGGAATGAAGATTAATTTACTTAAGTCCTGATTTTTTAGGCATCAGTGCATGTTTTCATTTTTGTCAAGCTTCTGCCCGCCTTTTTATGTAATTCTCAACTTTTTACGGATTAAGATCCCAATACATATGATCCTTCGAACAAGATTGATACTAAGAAATATGTACCGTTATTTTTATAGTCTATCAAGATGTCTAGAGGTTTTTTGCTTAAGTTAGTATCTCCATATTCAACTTGGAAAGGAGAAAATCAGACAAACAATGCTGGTAATATACAGCATAAAAATAAGTATTTGAACAAGATGTCAAACTGATATTTCTTGGGGACCTAACTTATTTTATGATAACTAATAGTAATAAAATTTTATAAAAATCAATAGGTGAAATCCATTTAGAAATTAAAAATGAGTTACAATTTAAAGAAAATTCAGATGTCTCTTTGTGTTAGTTCTCTTATAGCATGGCATTGGAAATGTTGAAATAAAATGGAAAACATGAATATATCTTTTAATGGAAAACAAGATAGACTCTAGAACACAAAATTATAACTTTATTTTTTCCTAGGAATTTGCTTAAGGGTGTGACACAGATGATCTTTGTCACTTGTCTTAGTTGAATCTAAGCAATGAAACTGGGTGCTTTACAAAATACTTGACCTATGATTTCATAAGCTGTAATATTTCATTCCTCCATCACCCCCTCCAAATTCTTTCCCTTTTTCTGTAAAAAGACCTTTGAAATATAGAAATATGAGGGATGTACCATCATCATATGTGAAACTGATAGCTCAAATTCTTCAACCATTAACTTGGTTTATAGTTTTTTAAGTCAATGTAGTATCCATAGAATTACTTATGCCTTCCAGAAAAAAAATATTGATTTTTTTCCTCAATAGTTTTTTAAATGTAACATATTTTCTTCAGATAAATCTATGCTAAGAAGAACACCTATATTGTTGTTTAGTTTATTTTGGAGTAAAATATAAATGTATTATAGTCAATATTCCTGACCCCATCATTTAGTTTGAACCTATATGTTCATTTTATAGTACATGTATAGAACTATTTGTGTGAATGAAATTTAATAAACATGTAGATAAATTAAAACTTTTTCTGGGGAAATTTTTCTTTTGGGGGTAGTGTGCCCTTCTCCATTTCTTTTTCCCCTTGGGGAGGAAAATACCTTATTGGCCTTTAGGGAAAAACTATTCATATAAAGTATTTTTAAATCATGCAAGTCATTGCCTGGGGTTGGTTAAAATATTTGTTTTTGAAAAGGAGAAAATGCTCCTGTTTTAAAAATCTTTCTTTTATTTGTATCTATTAAGATAAACAGTTTACTTTGATACGGTACATACCAATCTACTTAGTTAAATTTTTTTGAAAATTCATTTTACTGCGTTTGGTCTGACCTTCTATGATAACTTAATATAGGAACAAATTAGCATATAATTCTATTTTCCATGTGACCTCAACCAGTTACAGAATTGTACCACCACTTTTTGGGGGCAGTTTGATAGTTTATGTAGACAGTAGCATTAAGTGTTTGCAAATGTTCAGTGTCTCCTAGGTACGGTTATTGAAAATGTTTTAAAGTAAGCCATTAAAGGAAACACTTCACCCCTATTACTAAGTTATTAACATGCTTCCTAAAGGTAACATCTTAAATTAGTATACATAATTGATTCATAATTTATCTTCTTCAAAGCATAAAGCAGTATAGCAAAGTTAAGTGTGATTAGTGAAGTATAAGATATTAGGAATTGCTGGTGACAGTGATCATGACAACTCAATGGATTTTTTTTTCTTTTAGATTCAGCCATCGGTCTTTGACATTTCCTGTGATCTGTTTCAATCTAGATGCAAAGGACATGGAAAAATCACGTGTTCAAGTGGTTTAAATGTGTGTTGGATGTTCCTATTTGCAGACTAAAATATTTTCCAATTAAAATCCTCCGTTGTCATGCAGAGGGTGGTTAAGCTCTTCTCGATCACCATCTTTATTGAAAATATTCAATATTATAGAGTATTACTGAATATTTTTTGTTTTAATCAAGGTACAGGAAAAATAAAATAAATTTTATATGTTGACTTTTTTCTAAAATGTTTTTATTGGGTTGAATAAATGTTTATACCTGAAAAAGAGGGTTAAAAATCCTTTTCTCCTTCATAGTAATTCTTCTGACAGTCACATGTCATTACACTAGGTTTAAAATCACTTTCTATTGTGACCTTGTTACATTTATGGGAGGAAAAAGACTTGAAAGGTATTCCTATGTATATTTTAATTCTCTGTGTTAGTCCTTCTGGAATAGAACATTTCCTCCTTGAACAAATCTATTAGTTCAATTCAGATACAAGGAAAAGTTACGTTAACTGGTAGAGCATTTGTTATGTGTTTGATTTATGTAAAGAAGGTTGACGTCCAGGTCTTTCACAGAATTCCTACATTTTGGTAGCCTGAGTAATGACAGATTACCTTGCCATTGGGAAATTCCTTCTTGTGGCCTTTGTAGAAGCTATAAGACAGGGGAAGGATTCCTCTGTACAGGCTGGCCTCCAGCCTCTGTGGTATGAACAGCCGAAAGGGAAGGGGTATGACTGGCCAGAAGCAGCCCTTAGGGAGGGTACTGGGGAGATTCACAGATTCTGATGACACTTGTAGAAATTGCTGGGAGTTGTTTTGTGAGTGACACAGTATATACTTCATCCACTTCCATAGTTTTTACAACACGTCCAAGGGCTAGGATGAATTCTTAAGCTTAGATCTCACTATAGTGATGTAAATTTATTAGGCTAGAATATTTCCTTTTTTATTTTCATTTTTAATTAAATTTTGTATTTGAGATAATTATAGATTCACATGCAGTTGTACAAAATAATACAGAGAGATCCTTGAATGCTTCACCCAGTTTCCCCCAAGAATAACATTTTGCAATGTCGGCATTGATACAGTCAAGACAGAGAATATTGCCATCACCCCATGGGTTCCTCACACTGCCCTTTTATAGTCACACCTCCTCCTCTGCCATCTCACCCCCTCTTTAACCCTAGCGGGCACGAATATGTTCTCCATTTCTATCATTTTGTCCTTTTAAGAATGTTATATGAGTGGCTTCTTAGTATATAACTTTTGGGGATTCACTTCTTTTACTCAGCATCATTTTCTAGAGATTCAACTTGTTTGTGTCAATAGTTTGTTGTTGTTGAGTAGTAGGCCACGGTATGGGTATACCACAGTTTCTTTAACCATTCACTAGTTGGGACTTCGGAGTTGTTTCTGGTCTTTGACTATTATAAATAAAAGTGCTTATAAACAGTTCCGTAGAGATTTTTGTGTGAACATAAGTTTTCATTTTCCTGGGATAAATGCCCAGGAGTAAAATTGTGGGTCATATGGTAATTACATGGAGTATTTCTTTTTAAGAGTAGAATTGATTTTGTGTCTATGGGAGGGAGAGGCAAGGAGGGGATTTACATTTCTGTAGTGTTTTTGTTTTAACTAGATTTGTTTATAATTTTAAAACATGCAAACTATCTTAACTTGTAGCCAGATGAAAGAAAGTATTTTTTTTTCCAGATTCTAGATTTTGTTCTTATTTTAGAGTATTGCTTTTGAAAAAATTGCTTCTTGTTTTTGGTAAACAATTCCTGTGTAAAGGAAAAAACATAGACTATAGGAAAGATGTTGCAGAGCTGAGAGGGTGCTTGGGGAAATTTGGGGACAGTTTTCCAAGTGTTAATAGAAACTTGACATTCAGGGATGTACTGTGATTGTTTCTGAATTGATAGACTCTTAATTTTTGTTACTACCATCTTGCTTGCAGTGTTTGTAGGATTAACTCATTATCTTTACAATGATGTGTTCAGTGCTGTTGTAGAAAATGCTCATTTAGTTCAACCATATGCACTTGGAAGGAAAAACAAAGAAATAGAAAACAAATGTCTTTTTATAGGACATGACTCCTAAAAAGGCAGCTACTTTACATGATGTTTAGAAGAAGCATCGTGGATGTTTGGAAGAAACATGTTTGGATGAATGGAGGAAACAACTGTTTCCACCAAACCCTGGTGGAAATTATACTAAATTATATTATACTTATTGAGACATGCTAAAGTATGCATAAAACCATGTATATTATATTCTTGGGGAGACCCACTGAAGTAATTTTCAAAGATAATTTTTACTCTAATTTTTCATCATATATAGTCTTTAGAACCCTTACCAAAGATGTAACTCCATCTTTGTTTTGTTTTTAAAGAAACATTGGACATAGTTAGCTGGCCACAGTGAGCCTTCTAACAACAGTCAATGTTATAAATCTTTAACATTTTTTGAGTGTGGCACTAGGCTCAGGAGACCCCAGTCTTTCAATACATTTAAATATGGTTTCATCTTCAGCCCATTATGATCATGACCACAATGATATAAAATAAGATAATAAAATACTCTTTGTCCTTAAAAATGACCTGGGTAAAAAGATAGGCTATACACATGGAATCTTTAAATACCAGTATAAGTCATTCATTCACTGAGCAGGTATTGAAGCATCTCATGTTCTAGAACTTCTAGGCACTGGGAAGCGAACAGTAAAGAAGACAATACAGCCCCTGTTCTCTTAGCAAGGTTCTCATAGCTCTTAGGTTAGGGTGTGAGGATGGGCAAAAGTTAAAAAGAAACTGAGAAACCAACATGATTATGCATTATTAGAAGTTCTGAACATCCAGAATTCAGGAGACAGATACCAGTAGAGTTGCAACAGTCCTCACAGAAAATGAGAGGCTTGATTTTTTTTTTAAGTTTTAACTGACATATAATAATTGTGTATGTTTATAGGATACAATGAGATTATTTCAATACATGTGTACATTGTGTAATGGTCAAATCAGGGTAAATAGCTTATCCATCACCTAAAAAACATTTATCATTTCTTTGTGGCGAGAACATTCAAAATCCTCTCTTCTAGTTATTTTGAAATGTACAATACAATATTATTAACTGTTGTCACTCTACAACAGAACTTATTCCTCCTGTCTGTAATTTTGTACTCATTGACCACTCTCTCCTCTTCCCATCTCCGTACCCAGCAAGAGGCTTGAATTTTTAAGGTGCATATATATGATATGGAGAAGGAGGACATCAGATAGAGGGAAATGAACTGGAACACGATTTGTTGGAAGCTGGGTGGAATCTGGTCTGGTAGAATTTCAGAATTTGGGGCATCAAAGGGGTATATCATTGCCCCAAAGCATATTTAACAGCTTCCTATGTTTTAGGAACTGACCAGAAATGAGGCATACTTTTTAAAAAGAGTAATATTTGAATTTAAATATGTGGGTTTGAGTGAAAAACAAATGGATCCTCTTCAAAACTAGGACTGGCAAGAGTGCTTTAGGTTATGAGGCTCAATCTGTGTGTGTGTGAGTGTGTGTGTATGATTATATGTAAAACAACATTTTTTCATCTTTTTATATTTGATAAGAATGAATAAGATATTTTATACTTTTCTGGTATCTTAAATTCATAATCTATAAGACTATAATAATTTTTAAAATTTTGGTTTATCTTAGGCTTAAAATAACAAAAGAACTTAAAGCTCTCTTGGAAGAGCTCCAAAATTAAAACTGTAAGATCACATATAGATCAAAAGTTATGTGAAGAATACATCAGTAAGATTTTATACAAAGCTTATGGCTTTACTACAAAACTTTTGAGCAACCTAAGAAAATACTAATATAAGTATTTCTGTACATTACTTTTTTAAAGCCTATAAGGTAGTAAGGGAGCTAAGAGCCTTTTCTAAATGTGCATCCAATTTTAGGAGGCTAAAATAGGAAGCTCTGATCTGGCTGAGGCCCCCTCACTTGAGAACTTGGAAAGTGGAAGATGCGAGTTTCTGTCAGAGTTTCTTTAAATTTATACAAATCAGATTTGATCAAGGTAATTATAAAAGACATTAAAATTAAGATACTCAGGATTTTATATGTAATATTGATTGAGTATCCCCAACTATATGGCATTGCCAATAAGGAGGCCAAATCAAATTATGTTTTATGCAAGGGCTACATTAGGCCAGCGACTTAAAAGTTCTGAGTATGTATAATGACAGAGCATTTTGGAATCATCTTGTAATACTGTTTATATAGCAGTTAAAAAAATAAGAGAAAAAGAAAATGTTACACTTTTAAACAGTTTTTTAAAAAATTTTACAAATACTGTAAATCACAAGTTGAATACCACTAGACTTCCTGACTCTGCAGTGATTGCTGTATTCACTGTACATTCTTTTAAAATGCCAGGCACTTTATAATTTTGTCTATAATTGTTTATGTATATTTCCTCCTCAAAATGATTTTAGTATGACTTTAACCTACTTGCCATCTTGCCTTTAAACTTTACATAATGAATACACTAAAGTGTCAATAGACTATTTTATTTTTTCCAGGACCTTTCTTATTTAAACTACCTTTCAAACTCAATGCATAAAAATTCATCGAGCCCACTTCCACTTGTAGGCTTCTGAAGCTAGGATTTAAAGTTATTTTTTGACTCTAAAGCAAATGCTGCTAACTCAAAGGTAATTGTCCCAACTTCTGGAAATTTGACTTATCAGTGTTTGTTTGTATCACAATCCTATTCTTAGTAATATTTTATTCTATACATGTGAAATAAATGTCTACTTGCCATTTGTATATGTCATACAAATATTTTGGCACCAGATATGGGTACAAGTAGCAAGCATCAATGTGTTGATGTTAGAACTGGATTTTAGCCAATAGAATATTCCATTTATTCATTGTTATTTAGGCATATCTGCTGTGCTTTAACATTGCAATAAATACAAGGAGTCAGATATTCCCTGAATTCAACAAAGTAGGTATTGGGCTCTGGCCTGGAGCATGCAGTCTTTGCCCTTGGAGAGCTTGAAGCTTAGTGTCTTTATGGAGATGAAGCCATAAACAGACCATTTCAGCACGGCATGGTAAGAGGGAAAAGCACAGGGGCCCAGTCTGATGGGTGGTGAGCGAGGTTAAGGAAGGCTTCCCAGGGGAGAGGGTATTGGGGGCGAGCTCTTCTGGGAAGAGGAGCTCCAAGCAGCTGGAGCAAAGACCTAAGAGCCTTGGAGTAGTCCAGTTTGAGAGGAGCATGACGATGTGTGCACAGATGAGAGAGACAGAAGAGAGTAGGTGGAGGCCAGGCTACGAAGGGCTTTCATATGCCTAGCAGAGGAGCTTGGGCTTCATCTTGCCAAAAGGGGAGCCCCCTAAAGGTTTTAAGCATTCACCTGACCAGATCTCCATTTTAAAGATACCACTTTGTCAGTGGCATGGGAGTGCATTAGAGACCTGCAAAATTGGATGTAGAGAGACCAGTTAGGTTTTGGCAAGTACTTGTCCAGGTGAGAGATAACAGTTGCCTGAGCTAAGTGTCCAGGGGAAGGAGAGATGTCGATGAATTGATGGGAGATACTCAGATGCTAGAAATAAACAGACTTAGTGGCTGATTACATGTGAAGACAGAGGAAAAGCATGTTGACAGGGTGTCCAGAGGGCTTGAACAATTAGGTTGTGTTGGTAATGTTTTGAGATGGATCCCGGGAGAAGCAGGCCTAGAGGGGAAAAGGATGCGTGTTCAGTGTGGGCTGAGCCGTTGATTTTGAGGTGCTAGTAAAATAAGGAGTTTGGCATTCACGATCTGTTCTTTCATATTAGTGTAATTTTTTTTCTCTTAAAGGGCAAATTTCTCAAGAAATGTGTCGTCTTTTTTGTTAAATGTGATTTGTTGTGTAATACAGCTACAATGGTCTGGTGAAAAGCAAGTCTTCAGACAAACCGTTCGATGTTA
Organism: Lepilemur ruficaudatus; assembly: GCA_963574885.1. Taxonomy (NCBI): domain Eukaryota; kingdom Metazoa; phylum Chordata; class Mammalia; order Primates; family Lepilemuridae; genus Lepilemur; species Lepilemur ruficaudatus. The sequence continues at coordinate 73,656 of CAUYRT010079197.1, forward strand.
TTGGGCAATGTTTATTTTGAAAAAGATGGGGTTGAAAGGTATGCAAAGGAAGGAAAGAGAAAGAGTATTCCTAGCTCTAGTTGTCTCCTAAACATTTCGTGGAATTCAGTGGAGTAAATTTCAGTTGTGATTTGCGGTTTAAAGATAGGGGTGAAACATTTCAGAGAAAAAAAGCACTTGAGAATATTTTTGTTTTTAGAAACCTGATGAATTTGGTTACTATGTATACATAAATGACTAGTGTCTTCTCAGGTTTTCGTGCTGTTATCTGGATCTTATTACCTCAAACAGCCATGCCACAAATACAGTCGTGTGTCGTTAATGATGGGGATATGTTCTGAGAAATGCATCATTAGGCAATTTCGTTGTTGCGTGAACATCGTAGAGTGTCCTTCCACAAAGCTGGATTGAAAACCTCCTGCACACTGAGGCCATGTGGTACAGCCTGTTTCCCTCCGCTGCAAACCTCTGCAGCATGTTACTGTACTGAATACCGTAGGCAGTTGTAACATGGTGGTCATTATTTATGTATCTGAACATATCGAAGCACAGAAAAGGCACTATGAAAGTATGGTGTTGTAATCTTATGGGACCACCATCATAAATGTGGTCTGATGTAGACCGAAGTGTCATTATGCAACATACGACTACTTATTCAGCACCTAGTAGGGACTGGAACAACGTTGGCCGTGGAGTGGATACCACGGTAGCCATGGTCCTTCCCTCATGGAGTTTATAGTCTAGATGTGGATTATAAATCCTGAGGATAGCTTTCTATGGTATTTCTGTCAATATCTGCTTAATATAATATACATCGTGAGAACAACTTATGATTCTTAAATCCTGGATTAATGGACACGTATTATCCCTACGAGAAGACACTGCCATGTTCATAGGTGGACAGAAAACGGGAGAGAAGGGATTCAGCACTGCCTTGACTTTTCGCCTGTGGAGGTGGGGCGAGTGGAATTACTCGCCAGAGCAGGGGACGGCACCAGATACGGACAGTAGCTCCTGGTTATTCCTGAATGGCTAATAAATAAGGAGTTGGGACTTGTTTTCTCAAAAGGGTGAGTATAAAAAAGTAGAGATTGAATATGCAGGTTTTAGAGTTAGAAGGATAACTTTCCTTGCTCTGAAATCTACTCTGTCTGAAATGAATGTAGCTACTTCTACTTTGTTTTCATTAGTGTTAGCGTGGTGTGACTTTCTCCACCAATTTACTTTTAATCTGCATGTGTGTTTGTATTTAAAGTGGATTTCTGATCGAGAATGTACAGTTAGGTCTTGTTTTTTGATCCACTCTCTTACAGTCTCCTTTTAACTGGTACATTTAGACCATTGATGTCTAGACTGATTATTGATATAGTTGGATTAATACGTACCCTATTTGTTACTGTTTTCTATTTGTTGCCATTGTTCTTTTTTTTCTATTTTTGTCTCTTCTACTCTTTTTCTGCCTTTTGTGGTTTTAACTATGCATTTTACATGCTTACATTTTCTCTCCTTTCTTACCATATCAATTATATTTCTTTTTTTTATGTTCTTTTAGTGGTTGCCCTAGAGTTTACAATATACATTTACAATCAATCCAAGTCTTCTTTCAAATAAAATTGTACTGATTCACAGGTAGTGTGGTTACCTTTTAAAAACAAAATAATCTTAATTCCTCCATCCTATCCCTTATATCATTGCTGTCATTCATTTTAATTAAACATAAGCATATATAGGAAGTATACATAATAAAATACTATTGTTGCTAGCATTATTTTGAACAACCTATTATCTGTTAAATCAATTAACAATAAGAAAAATAGATATTTTTATTTTTCCTTCATTTATTCCTTATCTGATTTCTTCCTTTCTTTTTGTAAATCCAAGTTTCTGACTTACATGATTTTCCTTCTCTCTAAAGAATTTTTTTTTAACAATTTCCTACAAGGCAGGTTTATTTGTAATACATTTCCTCATGTTTTGTTTGTCTGAGAAAGTATTTATTTCTCCTATGCTTTTGAAGGGTTATTTTGCAAGGTATAGGATTCTATGTTGGTGGAATTCTTTTCTTCTTAACACTTCAAATATTTCACTCTACTCTCTTCTTGCTTGCATGGTTTCTGAGAAGTCAGGTGTAATTCTTATCTTAATTCCTCTGTAGGTAAAATGTTTTTCCCTCTGGATTCTTTCAAGATTTTTTCTTTATTTTTGATTTTCTATAATTTGAATATGATATGCCTAGGTGCAGAGTTTTTTTGGCATCAATTCTGCTTGGTGTTCTCTAAACTTCTTGGGTTTGTGGTTTGTTATCTGACATTAATTTGGGAAAATTTTCAATGATTATGGCTTCAAATATTTTTCGGTGTGTTCCTTTCTCTGTTTCTTCTCTTTTGAGTATTCTCATTACACATAGCTACAATCTTTTGTAGTTGTCCCACAGTTCTTGGAAATTCTGTTCTATTTTTATCAGACATTTTACTTTTCAGTTTTGGCAGTTTTGATTGAGATATCTTCAAGCTCAGAGATTCTTTCCTCCATCTATTCATTAGCCCATCAAACGCATTCTTCGTTTCTGTTGCAGTGTTTTTGATCTCTAGCATTTCTTTTTGATTCTTTTTGAGAATTTCCATATCTCTGCTTACATTTCCCATCTGTCCTCCCATGCTCTCTACTTTATCCGTTAAAACTATTAGCATCTTCTTCACTGTCTTAGTCTGTTTGTGCTACTGTAATACTATATCACAGACTGAGTAATTTATAAAGAAGAGAAATGTATTTCTCACAGTTCTGGAGGCTGGGAAGTCCAAGATCAAGGTGCCAGCATCTGGTGTCTGGTGAAGGCTTCTTGCTGTGTTCTCACATGGCAGATGAGCAAAAAGAGAGAACCTACTGCTGCCTGGCCTTTCTATAGTGGCATTAATCCACTCATGAGAGTGGGGTCTCACGACCCAAACACTTCCACTTAGGCCTATTCTCACCACTGTTGCATTTGGGATCAAGTTTCCAACACAAGAGTTTTAGAGGGGACAAAAACAATCAAGCCATAGCAATCATAGTTGTTTTAAATTTCCAATCTGATACTTCCAACATTTTTGCCATATCTGAGTCTGGTTCTGATGCTAACTCTGTCGCATCAAGCTTTGTTTCTCTGCCTTTTCGTATGCCTTGTAATTGTACTCTGGTATCTGGGCATGACGTTCTGGGTAAAGGAACTGCTGTAAATAGGCCTGAGTACTGTGGTGGTGAATTGTGGGGGACAGGAAGCTTTCTACAGACCTGTGAGCAGGTCTCAGTCTTTCGGTGAGTCTGTGCCTCTGACTGTGAACTTCCCATGTGTTTCTTAGTCCCCCTGTTAGTTGGGACAGGATGACTAGAGTGGGCTCAGGTTGGGTATTTTCCTTGTCCCCTGTGGAAGTCTAGAGGGGGCAGAAATTGGGTGTTTCACTTCCCTCAAGTCAGCTGGGCTCTGACAATACCCAACTAGATTAGGCTCAGGTTCAATAGTTTCTCTTGAAGGCAGATCTTGCTAAGAAGAACAGAATAGACCAGAATGCTCTGGAATATTTTTAAATGGCTACTTTCTCACCCCAAGTCCCCAGCCAGAAGCATGAGGGGGATTTTTCTCCAATATTTACTGTAATAACCTGGAGCTCCAGGAGGTAAACTGCACAAAACTGTAGGCCTCCATGACTGGGTCCTCCTGGCATTTTTAACTGTTGGATTTGTGCACACTGAGTCTCTGGCCATTGGTCAATTAGAATTCAGGTTTTCCTACCCTAACCCTGCTCTAAGTTGTTTTCTGTATCTGCATGTGTGTCTCTCTAATTATGGGGGCAGCAGTTTATCCTCTGGCCTCACTCTTACAGATCTAAGAAAAGTCGTTGACTTTTCAGTTTGTTCAGCTTTTTCCTTGTTAAGCTTTTTCCTTGTTAAGCTTTTTCCTCTTTTTCCTTGTTAAGATGTAACATCCAAGCCCTTTATATGCCAGACTGGAAACTGGAAGTCCACAAACATGTTTTATTAACCTGTGACCAGATAAATGCACAAAATGAGAGAAAGCACTTAGAGACTTGTACAGCACTTTGACATTGCCATGACACTCAAGTGTATGATTTTGTATCTTATAAAATACTTTTCTACAGCAGATCAGAAATTACAAACAAAACATTTGGTCCTTCACTACAGATAGAAGAAGAAGCATGGGACCAGGAGACAGTTCAGAAAGTAGTGATTAGGGATGGGAACTATACCATTTTTGCAGTTGTCTAGAAGGTGCCCTCAGAGCCAGAAGAAAAAGTTGAACTGCATGGGGTGCATAGGAAAAGATGCTTAGGAGTCTTCTGAGTGAGCATGGTGGAGAGGGGAGAGCAGCCTAGGGGAGCGCATAGACACCCCCACCCCATCTAGCTCAACCCTGCTGTCAGAGTGATCTTCCTAAAACGAGATCTGATCATTTCATGCCCTTGCTGAAATCCTTTGGAGACACCCTCTTGTCTCTCACTTCTCAACTCTGCAGCAACATTCACAAAGTCTCTCACCCTTGACCAGTGGACTTGTCCAGCTTTGTTTCCCACCCTCCAGCCGGTACACCCTCTCTCCCCGTGGCTGGTTTCCTAGGGTAGGCCCTAGCAGGCACAGCCAGCGCCAGGCCACCTGCGCATCAGACAGTTCTTCCGTTTGGTGGGCCTGCCCTCTTCTCTTCCTTTTCTGGTTGAATGCCACACATCTTCCTCATTGGGGCTTTCTTGAACTTGAGTTCAAATGCACAGGCAGGGCCCAGGTGCTCAATCAGTGTTGAGTTCTCTGTCCTGCAACTACTTTGTCACTGCAATGCAAAGGCAGCCATAGACAAGAGGGTGTGGCTGTGTTCCAATGACACTTTTACAAAAGTATTCCAATAACATTTTCAAACACAGGCCGCAAGTTGTTCTAAAAGAGAGAGAATATCCCCTTCTGCCCTGTCTCTGAACAGGGAGTGTGGAGCTAGAAAGGGAACTTACAAATTCACCCACACCCCTGATAATTCATGGTTTGCAGTCTTCAGGGGGCGTTTCTCAACTGGAAAGGGGGATGCATTTTAGGCCATTAGGCAGGGGACATTACCAAATAACACAGGAACCAGCACCTGGGCGTCTCAGGGCTGGGGCAGGGGGCAAAGGGGTAGATAGGGAAGAGGCTATTTAAGGGCGGGCGTGGGGGAAGTAGCCTTCCAGGATGGAGGCAGCTTTGCTGGGATTCCCATACTTCTCAGGGAGAGACACTCTTAAAATAGGGGTTGGCCAACTTCTATAAAAAGCCACATAGTGAATATTTTGGGCTTTGTGGCCCAGACAATCTCTGTCACAACTACTTTGTCATTGCATTGCAAAGGCAGCCATAGACAAGTGGGTGTGACTGGTCCAATGACACTTATATAAAAGTGTTCCAATAACATTTATAAAAATAGTCCACAGGCTGGATTTACTTTGCCCACCCCTACTCTAGAAGAGAGAGTATATCCCCCTTCTGCTACCCTGTCTATGAACAGCCTTTCAGGGACGCACTGAGTTTGCCTTTGGAGTTTCTAAATCCCTCGATCTTTTATTTCCCAAAATATCATAAAACAACGACTAATCTGCCTCCGCTTTCCAATCAGTTGCAGAGGCCTGAAATGCCCTTCACCAGTGGAGCAGAAGATGTATGGCACCTACTAAGCACTCTGTGAGTGTTCATACAATCTTTAACCCAGGTCTTTCTGAGATAGACACATGAGGTTCTTACTATGAATCTATTTGGTGATTAAAACCTTTCCGTAATGTGATTTTGTAATGCCAGCAGTGCTCTGTGTGTTGGTGGGCTGCGTGAATTTTGGACCTGGAGAGGAGAGTGTAGCTGGTCATAAGCTGGGGCAAGGCTGGAGTCTTAAAGGGTACCCATGTCTATAGTGTGGTTATCCTGTCCATGATTCATAGCCTAATGGAAAAAATGCAAAAGTTACTAACATCTTTGAGTTAACAGAGTGGTAGACAATATAGCAATGCCTAAATTAAACCAGTGCATATTAAAGACAAGCATGCCTGCTTCTGTGGTGATATAGTCTATAAAATGCCCAAATCAAATAGCCATGCAAATTAAAATCTAAAAAGGTGGAGTCACTAAAACCGACACAACCAGCACCAGGGAAGGAGGCAGATGAGGCTTGCTAACAATACATAGAGCCTTTTTTCACCTCCTTCTGTCCCCAAGGGGCTCTCTGGAGGTCACCTGCTACCCTGCTCTCCTAAAGCCACAAATCAGGACATCCTTTCTGGGCCTGACGGAATGGGACCATCTAGTAGGGAAGCTGGTGCCAGGAGAGCTGTGAGGCTGGGACTGTGACTTTGTCCTTGCCACCTCCTGGCACTATTTTGAGTGTCTTTAGATTAGCCACAGTCTCCTATTCTGAAAAGCTAACCGGAATGAGACATTTACTCACCCAGCAGTTTTTCCCCCCAGATGCAAAGTCAATGTGTGCATTATAGTCTTCAGTGGGTCAGTTTCCTTTAAAATTTCAAATTCTTCTCTTTCACTTTCCTTATGTTTCAGGTCTCTAAACACTCCCAAGGAGAGTTTATGATATTCCTGATACCTCTCATCTCTTATTTATGTGACATCCAAACAACTGGTAAATTATATTTCAGTTCAACAACAGTTTACTGAACACCTACTATGTCTTGAGGTTGTAAATTCGATTAAGAATGGTGCAGAATGTTACTTGAGCATCACACAGATGCATAAGGTAGGTTTAGTTTGTTTTCCTACAGCCTCTTCTCTATGAGTGTAGCCTATGTAAGTTAATGATTTCATACTCTCTCTCACCATTTATCTTTGGACATTTGGTTTTTCATTTTAAAAGTTCATTTTGCAAAAATGTATTGTCAATTTTGAAGAGGGCTAGTTTAGTTTGTTGTAACGTTATATATTTTTATGCTTGAATTATTTACTGTGTGTTTGGTTATTGACCTGTAAGATTTGCCATTTTGTGACATACATATTTTCAGTGGATATGCTTAGGCTAAGCTATATTTATTTATACCACAGTACATTAACCATAAAACTATCTAACTACAGTAAAAACATGATAACCTAGAGCCCTCGGGGACTGGGTTATTCAAGATAGCCAAGTTTTAAGAATTAACATTAGCAATTTGTGATGGCAATCTTCCTAAAATGGATTATATCTTTCCCTTTGATCTTGAAAACAATATATCAAGTCTTATTTAACTTTGATTGTAACTCACGGCCATCAGTAAGAATTGGACTCTGTAATTCAGTTCTCATTAAAGGACTCAGGCTTTTTGTCTTGTTTTGGGGGTTTTTTTTGTTTTGTTTTTTTTCTGTTTTCTCATTGTCATTTCTTAAAACATTTTGGTTTCTTTGATTGCTGTCAACTTTATTTCTCATTGACCTTACCTGTCATCTTCCCTCTGCCTTCAAGTTGCTGCTTTTATTTCTGTGGACTCAGAGGCCAGGTAATGGTGCTTGTTAGAGTACAGCCAGCTTGAGAAAGGGCTTCCGGAGCCCCCTAACCGGCCGGATACCACCGTTGTGTATTAAGTTGCAAGCAGCTCTTGTCTTGGTTCTCTGTGTGTTTTAGCAACTGGCTGGTAAAACCAGGGAGATCTCCTCTGACTCTACCCATGGACATCCTCCTCTGCTTCCCAGAGCTGTGTAGAGGCTGAGTCTAGTCAGGACCGGGGAGCCAAAGTGTTTGAACACACTTTGGAAAAGAAAATTTAAACAGCCTTCATTTTAAGTTTATAGTTTATTAAACGATGCCTCTATTGTGATCGTATCTTGCTAATTCCCCTCTCTTTTATCCTATTGCTTCCTTTTCTTCTTATTTTGTAAACCTTAAACATATGCTCTTTTCACTTGTAATTTATTAGGACTAAAGCTAAGACTTAATTCGAAAAAAGCGTCTCTAGTCAAAACTACACAGTCCATAATGATTCTAATTTTTTCTTTTTGTTGTGGCACTTTATAATGGATGTGTTACATACATTTTTTACCTTAGGTACTTTGCATAGTCACAATGAAAAACGCTTTGTCAATAGCACTGGTAGGTGCATGTTAGACAGGAAGCCTTGGGTATCTTATATTTCCATGTTACTTTACAGCTTCTCCAACATCTTCATCATCTTTTCTCATTGGATCTTCAGAACAATGCAGGGATTATATTGTCCCCCATGTCAGAGCCAGGAAACCAGAGGTGCAGAGGTGTCAAATGACTCATCCAAAGTCACACCACTGTTAGCATTCTCAAGTTTGAGGTCAGATCTTCTGCTTCCAAGGTCAGTGGGGTTTTCCCACTGGTCCTAAGTACTCATATTGGTAATACGTGAGACTTAGTTCTGACTGTGTAGATTGGGGCTGCCAACCCCGATGAGTCCATGGAGTGTCAGGTCACCCAGAGAGAGAGGAGGGGCACTTGATGGGCATGTGATCCTGAGGGAATGATATCTCATCATCTTCAACTAGCTGTCATCCTGCTGCTGGAGCTGGGTGGAGACTGGCCATCTGACAACCAACTCCAACTGGTGCGCTAATTGGGGACCCTGGTACTAAATATAGTAGCTTTAATTATTACTGTAGATAATTGTCCAGTGTTTTTAGAGGACTAGGTATATTATTTCTATTTGTATTTTGGTCACATATTAGTTAATGAAATTATTATTTTTCAAAACTAGTACATAAGTGTTTTAAAATAAATTCTGATTGATTTCTTAATACACAAATATCTACCGCTTGTATCCAAAGCACAAGTTTCCTTTATTTTTACTTTTAGATTTTAAAATGTTCTTTGGGCTAGAAAAAATAAATGATCTTTGGCAAAAATAATTTGTATGACTGGATTTAATATATGTCATTTACTAAATCTATGGCTTGTTTTAAGAATTGTTAATGATAGGATATATTAAGACAATGTTTTACAAAATCTATTAAGATGTAACATTCTATGCAGATTAATATTTAAATAAACCTTAAACCAATTTATGTATCTTTTTATTTATATGTGGGTGTATGTATTTGCCGACGGACTAGATTGCTTCCAGAGAAGTCAGCCAAACCTCAGAAATCTAAAATGTTCTCATTATCCAGTTTAGTTTAATTAAAAAAAAAAAAAAAAACAGAAATTTAGGCTGATCTATTTATTTTAACTTACTGGTGCTATCAAGTTAATCCTATAATTAAAATTCATTTCTCAAAGATGTTACTAAAATCTTAGAAATATTGAAGTTTTAAACCCTACCGATTGATATGGAAGTGATTAAATTTTCCCTGTTATTTTTTTCCCTCTCTCCCAGAGTGATTAATTTCACTTTCTCTGTCTTCCTCCATGAGCCATAATGCTTCTGCTGAGATTCCTAATTCAGTGAAACCTGTTTAGGGGATCATTTCTGTTAGACAGACAGCTGCTCAAAAGGCATTCACTTTCTGAGCATGGATTTTAGATTATGGCCAATCAAGACTCCGAGCTGGAAGAACACCTGTCAGAGACGTTTTTCTACAGGGAGATGGTCTCTTTAATCAGATTTCATTGTACTTCAGAAAAAGGTTCATTTTAAAATATGAGTAAAATGGCATCTGCTTTTATGATTCATCCTTTTCAGCTGAAACCCCAATTTGGAGCTTATTTATGACATTGTTCTATGGTGAAATGAGAAACTGCAACAAAGTGTTTAAAATGGAAGGTCTTTCCCAGACGTTTGATTTATAATTTTCTCTTGTGAAAAAAAAAATCCAAAAATTTATTTTTGAACTTTTCTGTGTGAGTATAATTAATGATAGGAATTATTAAGAGCAGACTGTCAAAATGTTTAAGCTAAATTGTGAAAACACGTAAATGAAACCCGGGAAACTTTCCTCTGTTGAAATCTGTGGCATTTATCTGTGAACAATGCAAAGTGTTATTGATACTGACTGGCGTTCAACTTGGCTTTCAACTTGGCTCCAATTAGCGACACAGCAAAGTACATAAAACGCAGGTACTTTCTCACATCTGCAGACTGCATTGCGTGTAACTATTAGAAGACAAACTTCATCTTGCAAACTGTAATTTAATGGTATAACAGTGTGCAGACCAGAATATCAGTTAATTTTCAAAACATTTTATTCTACACCAATTAGCTCAGGTCCTGGAGGGCAAAATGACAAGAGGTTACTCGTTCACTATGTATTTAATTAATTGAAAAATGCTCAAATTGCTTTACAGTTGTTATTAAAAAGTAGAATCAGTGTTGCCAGTGCTCAACCATAATTGGAACCCCAGGGAATTAAATATTTAGCATTAGTAATGTAACAGCACTTAGGACACAAATTTCTATTTTCGTAATGAAAGCTATACACTGTGAGTGCAGGAGGCTGAAGCGACAGCTGTGACAAGGGAAACGGCCTGGGATATTTCAATAAGACACCTCATTGGACAGCAAGTCTTACCACATTACTCGTTTGTAAGAGATCTGCAAGTTTAATTCCCAATAGAAACCCGTTACCCAAGTATTTAGACTTCTAATTGCATGCAGGATGAACAGTTGGGCAAATGTCTTGCCATAAGTGGCTAGAATGTATATAAGCCTATATAAGTTCATGCCTCTGTCAATTTAAAAATAGCAGGACTGTCAGGGAATAAAGATCTTGTTTGTTTTAAGTTTAATTACATTTTCGGCATAAATGCTTTCAGTGCTACAATGAGAAAAGTTGGCTATCGGGCTCTAATGAGCTGCAGTGGTAGACGGCTGGAGACCCTGAGGGATTCACTCTGTAAATTAACTGGATAAAAGTACTTGGTTACGATACAGTTGATGGCTGAGCTGTTCTTAAAACCCAGTTATAGAGCTGTCTCTCGCTGCTGTTTTTATTCTAAACAGGCCCTGTAGAGACTTTAACAGCCGCCTGTTACAACTGTTCAACTTGTCAAAATGTATTATATTACTCAACTAATAAACAGTATTAAAGGGTATTTGACTTCATTTTTCGTTTTCAGAGGGGATCAGGTTGATAAACACAATTGGCTTAGATTGGCCTTATTTTAATTTGTTTATGTCACCCAAGTTATAATATTGAAGGTCCATGGTTTGAATTTGCAAACATTACTTTCCGGGAGATGTAAAACTTACAAAGTATTATGTACAATGGAAACAATTAATGGAGACTATTTATTCTAGAATTTTTATCCTTGAAAGATATATGACTTTGACATTTTTAGCCCACGTACGAAGTCTTTGAAAGCCCTATAGCTAAAATGACACTCTTTGAAACATGATTAGACTAATTCCTTTGCCAATCATTCTATCTTTTTTGAAAAAAAAAAAAAGTTGTAGGATAAATTGATTTTATAATTTTATTTTGCTTATCATTGTCCCTGTATTAGATTTTGAGAATTTATTCTGATCATGACTTCTTTTCTGTTTCACTTTTTGTAATTTTTAAAACAATATATTTTTGCTTTAAAAGTAAAGAGAAAAAGGAAAAATGTAGTTTATTTGACAAACTCCTCTTCTGATGTCCTCCCCCAATCCTACTTCCCTGCCTGGTACCTTTGCTAACAATTTGAAGGAGTCCTTCCATGACATTTTCTGTGCATTTTCTGCATGTGCACATATGGGTATATTATATGCATACATTACCTAGAGCATATTTTAAAAACATAATTTGGATTATTCCATAGCAGTCTGTGACTTGGTTTTATTTCCCACTTAATTTATCATCGACATCTTCCTATATTAGTGCCCAAGATCATACTCATTGTTTTTAATACTAATTTTTATTCCATATTTTAGAGGTATAAAATTTATCTATTTCCCATTGGTGTCATTTAAAGTCATATCCAGTTTTCACTACAGTCACCTTCTGAGTGTGTACTTGTACTCTTTTCGTTTTTCTGTGCAATAACTTTTGGGGGTCTTTAGGAAAGAGAGGAGATCAAATGTATATAGATGTATGAGATGACCCCATCTTCCTTCCACCTTTCAGAAATTCCTTGAATGTCTGATCCGTTGATGACTTTTATCCATTACATGCTGCCATGGAAGGATTTGTTTATATCGTCCTCCAGTTGAAACCAGCAGCTCACCATCTCGAGGTGAAAATCTGCCACGCTTGCTTGTTTCTGCCAGAAAAATATACTTTTTCAAACAGTACAAAACATTTTTTAGAACTTTTTGTTTTGAAAATTTTTATGCCTATGGAAAATTTTCAAGAGTAGTGCAATGAATTCTTATATATGTTCTTCATTTTGACTCACCAGTTGTTCACATTTTGTTATATTTGCTTTTTCTCATTCTATCCCTCATAAATCCTGTGATCTTCTACTCCTAAATACTTTCACAATATAATTATTAAATTTGGGGAATTTAACATTGATGCAGTACTATTATCTAATCAATCCATATTCAAATTTCACTAATTATCACAATAAAGTGTTTTATAGTATTTCACCCAATCCAAGATTCAATCAAAGCTCAACTTTTTCAGTGGTTGTCTTGTATCTTTTGTCTTTTAATCTGGAACAGTCTTTTTTTTTTCATGACATTGACATTTGTGATGGGTCCAGGCCAGTTGTTTTATAGAATGTCCTTGTAGTTGGGTTTCTCTGAGGTTTCCTCATGATTAAATACAAGAAAAGCCCAGAAGAACTGAGTTCTTCTCAGTTCATCAGATCAGAAGGCCCATGGTGTTGCTTCGTTGCAATATTGGTGACAACCACTTGGTTAAGGTGATGTCTGTCAGGTTTCTCCAATGTAAAGTGTTCTCTTTGTAATGAATAAGAAGTCTGCAGAGACGTACTTTGTGTCTGCAAATATCCATTGTAAAATAATTTAGTAGATTTTATTCTAAACAGAGCCACACCATTTTTAATGTTTATAGAGTCCCAAATTAAGTCAAGATGATTATAATACACATTACTGTTCAGTCTAGTGGGGAAATAGTGGTGAATCAAAGAGATATAGCCTTCACATCTAACTAAATTGGTTTAACACCTTGAGCATGGTCTTTCCCGTTACCTTCAGAAAGAAGTCCCTTTCTTTGGCAGTACCACCACGTATGGTTCTGCGGATTGTGCACTGCACAAGAAACACCCGAGCTTCCAGGAACATATTATTCATATTGTGGCCATAGTAGGTTTTGTACACTTATCTTGACAGGTTTTCAGCAAATGGAAACAAAGCATCTTGAGAAAATGAAGTATTTTTCTAATTTGTGTAAAGTACTGATTGATGTTAGATTTGGGAAGTGGGTTATAAGCATTTCTTTCTATCAATAAGGTAAGTGACAATATTAAAGACAACGGCTTAGGAATGCCAGTGCTGTTAGAGCTACATGACTGAGGCCAGTAGACATAAGGGACTCTGATATGCTGACCCAGGATGTGCTGACCCAGGAAGTGGAAAATCAGAGGGTTCTTGGTGAGGGATTTAAGGACCTGTTAGGGAAGAGAAAGAGCAGACACTTACATAGGCAAAGACATGTGCTTTAGAGGTATCTGGAAGATCATGAATTGGTCTAATGGTTATGGATGTAATAAGTTTCTAGAAAAAACATTAAGCAAAGGCAAATGAAAAGGGATTAGCACCAGGGCCATGAAATTCTTCCAGCTGAAGCATCTCAGAGGAAATGGTTTTGGGGTACATGAGGACTGGGAGAAGAATGAATTCGCCCAGGGAGAAGAGGACTAGGTCAAAGAAAATCCTCTTGCTGGGGTGAAATCCTGGCAAAGAGTCTGGGTTGGGTCCCACCGGCTTTCAGAGCTCAGGAAGCAAGGGCAGGCCTTGGGCTCAGAGAAAAAGCCTGTTTTCTGAGTGCTCCCTAGCTGTGGTCCCCAATCCCCGGGCCGCAGACCAGTTCCGGTAGGGACCTGGACAAGGAGCTCTGCCACCGCCCCCCTGTGCATGGAAAAATGGTCTTCTATGAAATTTAGGAAGGGGAGGGGTGGCACACAGCAGTGGGTGAATAGCAGGTGAGCAAGCGAAGCCTCATCTCTGTTTACAGCCACTCTCCTCCCTATGGCTCACGTCACCGCCTGCGCTCTGCCTCCCCCCACCTCCCATGGAAAAATTGTCTTCCATGAAACCAGTCCCTGGTGCCAAAAAGGTTGGGGACCACTGCTCCCTAGTGTTGAAAACAGGCAGCTTTGCTGTGAATCCACACCCCTCTGTGTGCCACCAAACCTCAATTCTGGGATGGTGGGAAAGGCACCCACAGTCAAACTCACTGTCTTTCCCTTAAACAGCCTCTGCCTGATCTGTGTCCTCCCACAGGAGGAGAAAGAGAGAGAATGCACAGGGGGATGCAGAAAAACTGGATGGCTTCAGACACAGGTAATTTCTAAGCCTCCCTGCCGACCTCCTGGGCAAGGTCAGGGCTGCTGGCCCGTGGCTGGCCTGATGGCTATGGCCAGTTGCCCGGATGGTTTATGTGCATGTGCTATCTCTTCTGCTAGTTTGTAAATGCCTCAAATGCAGCTTCTACCCTGTTCTCAGGGTGCTATATGTGCACCAAACAGGTGCTTAATAAATGCTCATCTGTGGAGAAGACAGGGCAATCCCAAAAGACAGACTCAGGAGTGGAGACAGACATGTGCTGGCTGGCTCAGAAGGAGAATAAACAGTAGCTTTGTGGGTTTTTTTTTTTATCTTAACCTATGTTAAGTAAAAGGATCTAATGGAACTAAATTTCTTAATTGCTTACCTGTAATCAGCGTACAACTGTGAATTTGTGCACCTATTAATAGCTGGAATTCCAAGAAAAGGGGCCATATAGGGTCTGTCTCTGGACAAAGCAAGTTGATTCATAATTTTAATAATGGCAGCTCACATTTATTGAGCATGTACTATATGCTTATGTATGTATTTACATGTGTAGCATGCAGTATTTCATTTAATTATTATAAGGGAGTAGATTATCCCTATTATTCATATTTTTCCAGGTGAGGAAACTAAGGCTCAGACAAGATGAGTTGTCGTTCAAGTTTATGGTGTTCATGAATAAAAGAGCTAGAACTTGGACCCGGGTCTGTCTGATGCTAAAGCTTCTGTTGGCCCAGCCACATTCTACCATTTTCTCCCCCCACATTTCAGCATCACAGAATCACCAGCTAGAGTCGTGACATCTCAGAGGAAAAATGCATCGTGGAGGTCATCTGTCTGGTTCCACTCCTGTCAGCACTGAGGAGAAAGTGTAAGCCTAACATTTCCAGCTACTGACCATTTGCAGAGTGGGTGCCGTCATTTTGCAGGGAATTCCTCACCCGAAACAGCAGGACTAGAATCCGCAGCTTACCAAAGAGGAGCAAAAAAGCTGGCCTCGAATTATTTTTGGCAAATGTACACAGCCCTTTGTCTCCAGGAAAAAGGAAACTGTATTCCAGAGTAACTTAAACAAATGCGGTTCTTAGCCTGAGAAAGACACCTCGGGGACCTACTCTGACATACATTTCTGACTTACAATTAATGTGAGACACCTGACATTCCGGTGGTCAGCTTTCCAAATCTCCTGTCACCAGGCTTCGCGTTAAATACAACACTCCAGCCGCCCAAGCCGCCCGTGTGCAGAACCACACGGAATAAAAACAGCAAGAGGTGGTTCTGAGATTTACTGGATAGCCCACATTGTCAATTAAACTCACAAGACGTTTCTCCCCACCCCTCCCCCCCCCGGCTCGTCTACTCCCATGGTTCCTTAGGTTTGAAAGGGTTTGAGGGCAGGGGGATACCATTGAAGTACACAGATTTCACATCCTGGTGATGTTTTTGTAGCTGCCACATGTGGCCCAGTGTTAAGTAGCTGAACATTTCTGCTTGCTGGCAGCCAAAGTCAGCCCTCACCCCCCGTGGAGCACATTCTGACTTCAAACAGCCTTCCAGGGGGTTGCAGAGAGGAAACACGGGAGAGGGTTACGACTTACGCTGCCTGAATTCATTTTCCATCTTTGTGCTTTCTGGTTATTAGAGCCATGCAGGAGACAGAAGGGCAGAGGAATTTGAGAGTTTTCTTCAGATAAGGTGCTAGAAACCCTGATATTTGAATGAGAGATTGCATTTTCCTAGAAGCAACCTTTTTTTTTTAAGCATGACTAAATATAGTTTCGATGGAGAAGGTCCATATATCACATGCAATAAGTATGCTGAATCCATTAAGGAAGCCCTTGCTGTATATAAAAGCTCATCTCTTTGCATCTCTTAGGAAAAAAAGCAGTCACTTGGAGCATCTTCCGCAGCATGACAGCTTTACTGGTGGCAGGCAAAGCCAGCCCGAGAAGGCGCTACTGCACAGCACAACATAAGAAATATGCCATTTGCAAACCCTCACTGTGCGTGGCTGGAAGTCACGAATGAGGCTGGAATACATATAAGCCGGCTGGACACCCCCTGATCTGGGAAGGCTAATGGTGTCTAGCCTGTTGAATTTTTTTTTCTTTTGACTGTTAGAGTCTTTAGAACTGGAGAGGGACTTCCAAATTTTCTAGATAGTTTTCTCTATTGGAAATAAACCAACATAATTCTTATTTTATTTTACTTTTACATTTTGGCTGAAAGTTTCAAGTCATAGAATAATAGACTTTTTTTGAAATTTGCAAATTCTTGGCAGAATTTTTAGCACAGTAGAATAGGTGACTGCATGAGCCAATGTAATTCAATCAACTTAATAAAGATGTTACTGTAATTTACCAGATGGAATGAATAATAATAGACTGATTTTTATTTTAAAATGTGGTCAGTCAAGAGGCATTTATTGCACATCACTGCGTGTGAGGAGCTGTGCTAGATACCCTAGGCCTCACGTGACTGGAACATTCAGGATCCTCTTCCGTGTCCCCGCTGCAGCGATCACCCTGGGTCTCGAGTGTGACTTGTTGGTGGTGGTCTTGGGCAGGAAAGGGCTGGGACTTCTCAGCACCTGCCCTTTGAGATTTTGCAGAGTTGGGTCAGGGTTTGGTTTGAGTCAGCCTCTCTCTGTCGCTGGGTCTATCCCTGTCTCTGTCCACCTTCCCCCCGACGGGATAGATCCTGGTTAGAGGTGAGCTGGAGGTTTCTCTGTGTGAAGCTGTTTGGCCCATTTAGGGCTTAAGCCCAGATTCTTAAACTTCTTAGCACCTTTCTTTAGACAACCGGGGTTGGCACTTTGGCAGTAAATACTAATGGTTCGTCACTTGGAGTGGCTTTCTCCAGTGGCATCACAGAGGAAGGGAGGCCAGCCGGCGGGTGCAGCAGCACTGACCCACTCGTGCAGTGGGAGTGTAGGGACAAGCTGGGTAGGGCATTGTGGGCTCAGTGTACCCCTCATGGCGTAGGGTGCAGCTTGGTGGGTGGCATGACCTAGTCTATAGTCACGTTCTGCGGTGCTTGGGGTCGGGACTTCAACATGGACATTGGGTTTGGTGGGGCGAGTGGGAGGGAGTGCGGGGACACAATACAGCCCCTAAGGGTGCTAATGCCTCCCAACAACTTTTGTAGTAAGGATGCTGTCATTGTCACCATTTTACAGATAACAAAGTAAAGGTTCCTAGAAGCTGAGTTATTTGCTCATTTATACAGCAAGCCCAGCATGCCATTCCTATGCTCTGCATTTCTTATTCAGCCATGCATGCCACAGATAAAATTTAAAGCTTAAAAAGGCCCATTGAAATTCCCAGATTCCTTTCAAGGGAGGTATACTTTTACTAAAGGAGCCTCTGCCTCCTACCAGCTGTGTGACCCCAGCCAGATTACTTCACCTCTCTGGCCCTTGGTTTTCTCATTTATAAAATGGGAATATTCATAATACCTGCCTTCTAGGCTATTCAGGGTGATGTCCTCATAACAATGTCTGCACATCGATATGCAATATGTGGATAGTAATAGCTATTTACTACATATGATTATTGTTATCTGAGAAGGACGCATTTTTAGAATGGGACAAAGTGTTATTCATTTAGGCATTTGAAAGTATTGTTAGATGCTAGTTATTTGGATCTCTACATAATCACAGTTTTAAATATTATCATTTTCAGCGTGCTATGTCATTTTGCATTGGCAACATCTTGGAGGGCAGTGTAAGATGTCAAGAGGGATTCAGTTCACGGGCCGTGTGTCGTAAGTGTGGCACAGCACTGAGAATCAGAACAATGGTACCCGCTTCTAACACATGTTGGGCACACCAGGATGTTTTCCTTGGAGTTAGGTGACACCATAGCTTTTAGATAATTTTCTGGAGAGTCCTAGAAGACACAGAGATGATTATTATTTCCTAAAAAGTAGTTTTCAAATGTGCCCACCACGAAATGGCTCTGCAATCGCTCTGCTACGCTGAGGCCTAAGTCAGGCAAAGGGAATGCTGCAGAGTGACCTGCAGAGCCCGTGCGGAACGGAGGACAAAGGCTCACCTTTCCAAACAGACACTTTTGCTCTCCTGGCCATTTGCTTTGAAGAGCAAATCGAAGTAAAATCAAGTGAATTAAGGAACGTTAGAAATGCTTTATCTACAGCCGGGCGCGGTGGCTCACGCCTATAATCCTAGTACTCTGGGAGGCCGAGGCGGGCAGATCGTTTGAGGTCAGGAGTTCGAGACCAGCCTGAACAAGAGCGAGACCCCGTCTCTACTAAAAACAGAAACAAATTAATTGGCCAACTAAAAAAAAATATGTAAAAAAAAAATTAGTCGGGCATGGTAGCTCATGCCTGTAGTCCCAGCTACTTGGGAGGCTGAGGCAGAAGGATCGCTTGAGCCCAGAAGTTTGAGGTTGCTGTGAGCTAGGCTGATGCCACGGCACTCTAGCCCGGGCAACACAGTGAGACTTTGTCTCAAAAAAAAAAAAAAAAAAAGAAGTGCTTTATCTATCCTTAGGTTAGCTAAGTGACTGTATAATCTGTATATTTGGTTATTATTTTGTAACTATTTTTTTAATTTGGAAAAAAATAATTGAAATATATGGTCTAACTTAGATAAATTCAATCATTTTGATAAAGATACAAGGCAAATTTTGTATTTTCTTATTACAAATTATTCCTAGTAGAAGGTCACAACTGAAAATATAGAACTCTTAAAAAGGTATGTTTTTGTCATTAAGGAGACTCTTAAGGGAAGATACAAAATTAACCTAAAAGAGTTTTATACTTCAATGTGTCTTTTGAAGTCACTGAAAAAATGCATAATGGGCAGTGGTAGATAATAAGTTTGTGGAGCATCAGATTCTGGAAGGTAGTGCATGGCTGCCTGTGTAGAGTCCCACGGGGTAAGTGGGGTGGGACGGTGGAGTGAGGAAGTACTGCTATATTTACGGGCACAGTGCATGACATGACAGGCAGAATACCGCCAGAAAACCGGGAAACATGAGTGTAATATGGTTATATTACCTACTCCCGGGGTTGCCATGTAATATTCTTAATTCTTTGTCTTCCTCCTTGTACCCCAGGAGTTAAAGATTAATTACATCACATTTAATAATATGTTATCTGACTCTTACATTATACATGGATTGAACATACTTAGCCAAACCAAGAGCAACTTTATCATGTGGTGGTTATACAAATGATAGCAAAACAAATTAGAGGAATATACTATTTTTTAAAAAAGATAGACACTTCTATTATCATCACAATCAAAAAAGTCAAGTTGAGTTTATTGTTCACGTCTAGCGTAGTTGGAATTTCCTGTCTTTCCTTGGCTGCTGGTGGAGTCCAGGGAAATGTTACAGTACACCTCTGTTCAGGCATCTCATTGGAATGTGACTGCCTAGGAGTGGCGACCAGGCCATTCTGAGTTGGCTTCCACTGCCCAGTGATGCCCTGAGGGTCTCCTGAGTGTCATATCCCAGGGCCGAGTCATCTCTCGCCTCCCTAATGGCTCAACAAGTGGGGAGTTATTAAATAACTGGCTTCAGTGAAAATAACTAAACACCATTTCTTGGGTGTCTGCTGTGTGCTGTGCCCTTTGCTTGCAATTTTATTTAATCCTTGCAGCAACACTGTGAGGTAGGTAGTATCCTCATTTTACAGACAAGGACATTGAATGTGGCAAAGACAATTCTATGTGTTGTGCGAGTCCCATTTTGGTTTCTTCTTTGGCACACAGGAAGACTGCACTCCCAATGCCCTCGTGGTTGGCTTGCGACCACACAACTAGTTCTCGCCAGTGGTAAATGAAATGGAGTGTGTCACCTCCAAACTAAGATGGAAGAGTGGGTGTGAGTGCTCCACGCTCTCTCTCCCCGTCATGTGTTGAGCTGGCATTGTCACTAAAGAAAAGCAACCCAGATTGCTAAGTCATCACGCAGAGGACAGCCACCCCGTGGAATCACCCAATCCACAGAGGACTTCATGTGAGTAAAAGAAACCTGTATTTTACGTAACCACTGGTATTTTGAGGTTTATTTGTTACTGAAGCATAGACCATTCTTTCTGACTAATACACTGAGTCCCAGAGAGAATAAGTGAACTGTCGTGACTTCATAGATGGTGGCCTAGAATCCCCACTCAGATGTATGAGAACAAAGCACCATTTCTGCTATTATCTCTTTGGCTAGAACGTTCAGAATGCAACATTTAATGTCCCTGGAATATGGGACATTACGCAGTTATTTTCTTAGTCTTATTACTCCTCACCAGCCTGCACGTGATTGTCAGAGGAAGAATGTTGGTGGCAGGATTAGTGAATGTCCAGATGGTACTTATCCCCCACTCTTTTTTTTAAAAATCCAAGCCAGCTATGAGTAACTTGGGAAACAAAAGTACTGACCCTCTTGGAGGATGGTGACCTGATGACCCACTCTTCTTGTCCCAAAGAGTAGATGTTGTGATTTGAGCCACCTGTCCACACCCACAGGCAGGGTCCATCTTACGACCAATGGCTAAGTGGGGTCAAGGGAAGAGTCAGAACCTTGGACTAGAGAAATCATACATAAGGTCTACGTGGGCCTGGACTGATAAAATTGTAATTTCCCCCAGAATATTTACACAATTCAAAAAAAAAGTATCATACTGATTATGTGATAGAACCAGAAAGAGGGCTCTGCAGCCCAGAATGGGTTATACCAACTTTTTATGTGGTTATTCACAAAGATTTGGTGATTTATGCTGAGCATTAATTCATTTGGTCATTTTTAATGTTTCTAGTTGTTGAAAAAGAAAGATCTATAAAATAAGCAACTTGCCCTGCAGGAGCACCGTCTTAATGGTGAATCAGACAAGCGAACAATTGTAACGCAGCACGGTAGATACTGTGCTCTATGGAGACAGGCGTCAAGTGCTAAGGAATTGGGTGTCGGGAGTCAGGAAGCTCTTCCCACAGGAGCAGCCCCTGGGCAGGGTCTTCAAGTCCAACTGGTCCAGACAAAGAGCTGTGTATGAAATTACAAAGTCGGTGTCATTCTGACCCCAGGATTCTCTAGGGCAGCTAATCCCTACCCTTGGGGCATTGAGTGCACACGATCCATGGCTATGTCTCAGGGGTTCTGCAAAACTCCCAAAGTTGGACCCAGAATTTTGTGTGCAGCTAAGTTTTTCTTGTCATACTTTCACCAGATTCTCAAAGGTTTCCAAGACATCCAAAAATGTTATCACCACTGCTCCCGATGACACAGACGTTCTTTGGGAAGTCTCGTTACTTTGTGGTTGGGAAATCTGCCTGCCTGTAGAGATAGGATTGTGTAGATGAGCTCATGGTGAGTAATTTCACTCCAAAGAGTTTCCCCTAATGTTAGTACACCTGGGACTTAATTCAAACAAAATGGCTTGTAATTTCAGTGCCAAGGTTTTGCCCACTTGCTTGCCCACTTTATATACACATGCACATACATTCACAGCATTTCTAGAAAATCCAAAAGATAAACATATGTTAAAAATAAAAAGGCTTTCTTCCGATTGTTACCCTTCCTGCTAACTGCTCTGTCTCTCTCCCCAAAGGTAATCACTACTAGCTGGTTCTTGTATTTCCAGGAAAAAAATACGAATCACACACCTCTGTGTGTGTGTGTGTGTGCGTGTGTGTATTTTTATTTAATCTCAAGAGATCAAGTTGTACACTGCTCTGAACCTTGCTTTTCTTCTCTGTGTCTCTGAATAACTGGTACATCCCAGAGATCATTCTGTATCCAGCACGTGCTGGTCTAGTTGATTCCTTGTATGGCCGAGGTAATCTTCCTTGTTGGTTGCACTGCCACAGGGCATGGTGGGAGGGGTTGCCCAGCCCCCAGCGTGATGCTTTCTGAGGTTGCTTCCACATGTCTATTTACAGACAATGTTGCACTGCATATTCCTATCCATCTCATTTAGGTACTTTTGCAAGTATTTTCCTGGATTAAATTCCTAGCATGGAATTGCTGGGTTAAAGGGTGTGTGCATTCACAATTTTGACAGATAATTTCCAAATTGCCTTTCTGAATAGTGGAACCACTATAGTCTTACCCACAATAGATGCGTGTGCCTATTTCTGCACACAATTGGTATATCAAGTATTTTAATTTATGCCAACATAACAGGTAAGAATTAGTCTGCCATAGTTGCTTTGATTTGTATGTCTTTAATTGTGAATGAGGTTGAGCACCATTTCGTATGTTTTTCGCCATTTGCATTTTTTCCTTCTATTCATATCCTTGGCCCATTTTTCCATTGGATGTATCTTTTTCCAACTGAACTATATAAACTCTTTGTCAATTAAGAGAATGAGCCCTTATAATAAATGTGTTGTGAACATTTTTCCTGATTTAGCCTTTGTCTTTTGTCTTAGCTTACAGTATTTTGGGCCATGCTAAATTTTTTATTTGATATGTATTGAAATTTATGAACACCCAGGAAATTTGTTGAGAGTTGGATTAGATCTCAAGATCCCTTCAAGTGTAAAGATGACTCTATAAATGCTAACAACCACAAAACCTAAAAGAATGAACATCTAATGGTAAATTTTTGCTGACTTCAGTGGGTGGGTGAAGGCCACCTCTGTTGCCTGGGCCTTTCCAAGGATTCTCCCATCTCTCTTATAGATACTCTACTCTTGCAGCAGTTAACGAACTGATATAACAATCAAGATATGATTTTTTTTAATGCTTTATTATTGCTATAGAAGTCCTATGGTTCACTATAGTGATTGAATTTTACAAATCCAGGCTCTAGCACCATGCCTCACACTCAAAAATGTGCTGATGAGTCTAAGAATGTTTGGGGTAAAAGGAAAGTGACTGAGGAGGAGATGAACCTCCCTAGAAATCTTGGAGACCTCAAAGACCTTCTCAGATTTCTTCAGGGGGAGGAGGAGGAAACAAGAAATTTGAATGAAGACTCAGGAAATTACTTTGAGATAGCTTTCAAATAATTTATGATGTAGTTTTAAACTTTTTCTAAAACCTGGATCATCATACTTGTTAAGTTTTTACAGCTATAAAACTTAAACTATTAAGGAGAATCAGTCATCTAAGTTACAGAACTTCTTAAAACCTTGATGTGCCTGTGAATCTCCTGGGGACCTTGTTAAAATGCAAATTCTGATTTGGTTGAGATTCTGCTTTTCTAACAAGCTGCTTGACCCCATGGTAGCAAGACGCTAACACAATCCCTGAACATCTTTCTCTACACCTATTCTCTTCTGCCTGCTTTCTTCTCTCTTTCCTTCCTTCTCTTTCTCTGAAAGAGAGATCCTATATCATATAGGGTGGTATTTATGTGTATCTGTACACACACTTTAGATATGTCTTCGTATTTCTGCTTTCTAAAACATTAATTAAGAAATAGGCCATTGTTACAGAAACCACAAGGTATATCGTTGAAAAACCATTGGATGCAAAGGCAAAAAAAAAAAAAACATTGACAAATTGATATATTTTTGCTTCGTCATGCCTGATTTAAGGAAATGAACCCAAAATAGGCTATGTGAATTAGAAATTGACTTCAACCACATTTAAGTTGTTCTCCTTTAAAATATTGGCAGTTGAATGTGTAAGCCAATATTTATTTTTTAATCAACGGTTTGTGGCAAATGGTTGATGAACAGAAGAAATGAGGGAAGAACGCTTCAAAATGTTTCTAGTAATAGAAATGGAAATAGGATATTTTATTTCTTTAAATAGCAGACATAAGCCTCCACTAAAATCCATCTCACTCTGGCAAGAGCAAACTGTATGAAAAACTGACCATAGTATAAAAGTCCAAGGCCAGCACTTCTCTGCCAGAGATCATAATAAATATTTTCTATGGAAAGAAGTTGAAGATCCAGCTACATTAAGGGAGAATCTATTAACAGAATAATTGTATAGAGAGGACCCTTTAAGAAAAGCTTCCAAAATTCCATTATCTTAACTGTCACTCGCCACTTGGAGTTGTCTTGGTGCTGTGTGTTTTCATGAATTACCCAAGCTGTTTGTTTTTCCTTTATCAGTCATCACCCTGTCAGCCGGGCCATTCATAACAACTTCTGGCAGCTCATCAGGGGAGTTCAGAGCTTGAATAGGACCCTATCAACTCTCACACCTCATTGTGTGAAACTGTTTACCAGCATTGCCTTTTTCTGCAAATATTACAAGCACAGCCCTGAAAGGAGAGATGTGTGAAAACAAAATGGCCTAACCTTGTAGCAGTCGGCGGAGACGGCAGATCTGGGCTGACGGGGAATTTACAAGTCCTCCGGTTTCATTTATTCGGCTGAATAATACCTCGTCACTGGTCTTGAAGTTTTGCGTGTGCTGGTTAATTAGACAACATTTAATTTGACTTCACATTTGTGTCAGTTGGGTGAAAATGAGACTTTGTAATTAGGGAGCGCAGAGCGGGTTTCTGTCACCATCCGACGCCCTCCCTCTGATCTAATGCACACTTTTCCAGTGTTTTCGCTGCTGTCTTTTATGCTTGACTGGTGACGAGGTGGCCCATAGTACACAACCAGCAGCAAATGGACTCAGTCTTCTGGACTGAGTTTCTGCCAGATTCACCCATCGGAAATAATTTTCTATTTGAAATCAAGGCCAGCAAATCTCCATTGAAGCTAATGTCAACAACCTCAAATGGCATGATTTCTTTTAGTCTCTATTTTTGTCAAAGTTATATATGCACAATTTTTTAAGTGTTAAATACTTCTAGCTTTATGAATAAAATAGCAGTCTCCCCATTTCCCCTTCCCTAAAGGCAACCAGTTTTTTTATTTATGCGGAAAGTAATTCCACTGTGAGAAAGATATTGATTCATTTTGCCTGTTTTTTGAATGTTATATAAGTGGAATCATATTATGACTTGCTTCTTTCACTTACCATTAAGGTGGGTTGTTCTTTTTCTTAATTCCTTTTTAGAAAATCGAGGTATAATTTACATACAATAGATGGAATGGATTGATTTTAAATGTACAATTCAATAAGTTTTAATCCGTGAATTCACCCATATGACTGCACACCAATCAAGATATGAACATTTCCATCACCCCAGAAAGTTCCCTTATACACCTTCTCAGGCATTCCTTTCCAGGAGGCGGTCACTCTTCTTATTTCAATCATCGTAGGTTAGATTTATCCCCTCTAGAACTTTCTATAAATGGAATCATGGAGTAGGTACTCTTTTGTGTCTGGCTTTTTTTGCTCAAAATGCTGTTTTTGAGAGTACTTGCACAAATGTGTTCCTTTAAACTGCCAAGCAGTATTTCATTGTATGAGTACACTCCTGTTAGTGTGTAAATTCACTTGTTCATGGCCATTCCTATTGTTTTGAGTTGTTGACTATTGGATTGTCTTTTTATTATTGATTTGTGAGAGTTCTTATATATTTCAGTTAACAAATGCTTTGTCAGAAATGACTGGTCATTTCATTTCCTTAATGGTGTCATTGATGAGCAAAAATTTTAAATTTTGATTATGCCCAACCTGTGATTTTTTTCTTTCATGACTAATTGTGCGTGCGTGTGCATGTGCAGACACACATGCCTTTGCTGAAAATCGATTGACCGTGCACATGTGGACCTATTTCAGGACTGTCTGCTCTGTTTCATTGACTTGTTTGTCTGTCTTATGCAAATGACAATGTCTTAATTATTGTTGCTTTATGGTAAGTGTTGAAAATAGGAAGTATATGTCCTCCAGATTTGTTCTTTTTATGTTTCTTTTGACTATTCTTCATCTTTTGCATTTTTATACATTTTACAATCAGCTTGTTCATTCATGTCTACTAAACATTCTCCTGGAATTTTGTTTGGGATTGCACTGAACCTATAGATCAATTTGGAGAGATTTGACACGTTGTTAAATCTGCCAATCCATGAGCATATTATATGGTTTAATTTCTTATTTGATATCTTTCTGCAATATATAATAGTTTTCAGAATACAAGTCTTACTTTCCTTTTGTTAAATTTATTTTTAAGTAGTTTATGTTTTGCTGCTATTATACATGAAATTGCTTTTTAATTTCATTTTCTAATGTTTTTCTGGTAAACAAATGGAAATATAATTAACTTTGTATGTTGACCCTGATTCCTATGTCTTTGCTAAATTTACTTTTAGTTCTAGTAGGAATTTTTCTGTAGATTCCTTGGGATATTTTATATATACCATCATGTCATCTACAAAAAAGGCAGTTTTGCTTCTTTTTTTTAAATTTGAATGCTTGTATTTTGTTCTTATATTGTTGTGTTAGCTAGGATGTCCAGGATAATGTTGAAAAGAGGTAAGGAGAGTGGGCATCTTGCTTCTTAACTCAGAAGGAAAGCATTCAATGTTTCACCATTAAGAATGACATTTGCTGTTAGGTTTTTGTATATGCCCTTTATCAGATTGATGAAATTCCTTTCTTAATGTCTTGAGAATTCTTTTTTATTGTTATTATGAATAGGTATAAAATTTTTTCAAAAATGTGTTGCTTCAATAAGATTTTTTTTCTCTTTGATTCTGTTAATGTGATGAATTACAACTATTGATTTTCTAATGTGAAACCAAACTTGCAATCATGGCATAAATTGTACTTATTAATAACATTTATCTTATTCACATAAGGCTGAATTTGATTTTCTAATACTTTGTGGAGGACTTTGCATCTTTATTCATACAGGATATTGGTCTGTAATTTTCTTTTTCTTTAATGTCCTTGTCAACTTTTGGTGTCCAGGGTTGTGCTGGCTTCATAAAACAACTTGGAAAGTATTTTTTTGACGAGTTTGTGTAAGATTGGTATTAGTGTTTGCCTTAAGCCTTTAATAGAATTTGAAAGTAAAGCCATCTGGGCTTGGAGTTTTCTTTGTTGAAAGATTTTTAATTATAAATTCAAATTTGAAAATAGATATGGGGCTATTTGAATTTTTCTATTTCTTCCTGCTAATTTTGGTAAGATATGCTTTTCAAGGAATTTGTCCATTTGCTCTAAGCTGTTGAATTTACAGGCATAAAATCATTAATTGCTTTGTCTTCCTGGAGAATAGAATTCACTATCATTAGGTAATAACTCTCTTTATCACTGATAATATTTCTTATCTGAAGCTTACTTTTATATTAGTAAAGCTACTTCAGCATTCTTTTGATTAATGTCTGTATGGCATATCTTTTTACTTTATCCTTTTACCTTTAACCTACTATGTCTTTATATTTAAAACAATATTTTTGTAGACAGCATATAGTTGAGTCTTGCTTTTTATCTAATCTAAAAATTTCTATCTTTTTATTAGTGTGGTTTGCATTTAATGTGATTATTGATATGATTGAATTAAAGTGTGTCATCTAACCATCTGTTTTCTATTTGTTCCATCTATTCTTTGTTTCTTTTTCCTCTCTTTTGGCCTCTTTTTGATTAATTGAGCATTTTTTAATGATTCAATGTTATCTGTACTATTGAATTAACATGTATACCTCTTTTGAAAAAATTTAGTAGTTGCCTTAGGGTTTACCATACATATCTTACTTGCTCAAAGTCTACTTTCAGATAATATTGTTCTGTTTCATGTCTAGTATAAAGATGATAAATTCCCAACTCCACCCTCCCACTCCTGTTCCATTGCAGCCACATATTTACTGTTACATACGCTATAGATACACAATGCTACTGTTTTTGTTTTAGATAGTTCTATCTTTCAGAGAATTAAAAGTAATGAAACAGGAATTTTATGTTTACCATTTCCAGTGCTCTTAATCTCTTTCTGTGGATTCAAGTTTCTGTCTGCTATTACATTCCTTCTGCCCAAAGAACTTTCTTTAGCATTTCTCACAGCCTGAGTCTACTGGCAATGAATTCTCATAGATTTTTTGTTGTTGTTTTTTGTTTTGAGTCTGGGAAAGTCTTTATTTCTCCTTCCTTTTTGAAGGATATTTTTGCTGGGTATAGAATTCTGAACTGACAGGTTTTTGTTGTTGTCATTCAGCACAGACATCATTCTATTATCTTCTGGCTTGCATGGTCTCTGATGAGAAATACACTGTAATTCTTACCTTTAGTTTTTAATTTCTGCATATGGAATGTGTCTTTTTTCACTGACTGCCTTCATAATTTTCATTTTGTCTCTGGTTTTCAGCAGTTTGAATATGATATGCCTAGGGTGCGGGGGTTCTTTTGGGAGAGGGGCATTTTTTCTGTTTGATGTTCTTTGAGTGTCTTGGAACTGTGGCTTAGTATCTGTCATTCATTTTGGAAAATTCTTAGGTATTATTTCTTCTTCTCTTTTCTTCCTGGGATGCCAGTTACACATAGGTTAGATCTTCCGTTATTGTCCCATGTCTCATATCTCCTGGAGGCTCTGCTGTTTTTTCATTTCACATTCCATTCTTCCCTACTGTTCTACAATCAATGCCAGAACTGTCATAAGTCCAGCTTCAGTATGTGCGAGGGTCATACTGTAGAAATTTTGTTGCTATTGTCCTCTCTCTTATTCTCCAAATCCTTGAGGGTTTATCCCTTTACAAGGTTGTTTTCTGCCATTTTAATGGTCTTGGAAGGGAGTGAAAGTAAATGCATTTGTGCAATCTGCCATCTTTACCTGAAAGTCAAATTTGAATTTCATTAGTTAAGCTTAGTAGTGGTAAGAACTAAATTTCCTATTATCTTTGAAATAAATTACTTTATTGTATATTATTTTCTTATTTTAAAACACTTTTGCATTCTCAGAAATGAGTCACAAATAATAATGACTAACATTTATTATACGCTTATCATGTGCTGGTGTTGTAAATGCTGTTCTTGCATTAATTTATTTAATTCTCACAACAATTTTGCTATATAGGCACTCTTATTACTCTCATTTTTACAGATGAGGATAAACTGAGGCACAGAAAGATTAAGTAATTTGTCCAAAGATGCAGAAATAGAAAATGATAGATTCTTAACCACTATATCTTAATTGCCTTCAGCAAATGGAGAGATAATATGTTTTAGGCAATACCTTTGCTTTTGTTCTCTGTCATCCCTCATATGTTACTGTGACCTCTCCAAGAATCTTAATCTATTAATCAGCAAGCACATATTTAGCACCCTTGATGTGCACAGAATTGTTTTGTTTGCCATGAAGGTATAAAGAAATATGGCAGGACAGTTTCCTGTAAGGAACTCACACTCTCCAAAGAGAAGGCCCCACAAATCTGAAAATAAGCAATTATAGTACAGAGCAGCATCACCAATCAGAAAAAGGAAAGCTCAATTTGATCTGGGTGCTCAGAAACCATGGAAAACATATGAAAAATAATGGCGGTTATTCAAGAGTTTGCTTAGTTTCTGGATTACCCATGCTGCATTTTCACTTCTCCACCTATCTCCTTTCTTGCACCCTAATTATTAGCTATTATACTGTTTATAAATACTTCTTCCACAGAGCAAACTAAAGGGACTGTTTTAAGCTCAAAGGTCTTTATAAAAGCTTAAAGTGGGAAGAGTCTCAAGTTCTTGGTCACGGTGAGACCAAGAAAGTTGTAGTTGATCCATTATCCCTACCTGCAAGTTCTGCAGGATTAAGAGACCGGATTCATTCGTATTGATACCCACTGCTCCCCAGGGCAGTACCTGGCAGACAGTAGGCACTATATATACATAAAATGTTCCTTTAATCTCAATTATTTTCTTTTCTCATCAAGATGGATAACTTAGAACTAACATGTATTACCGTTAGGTTCCCCGGTATTCCCTAGTATTTCTGGAGTAGCTGTGAGTAAAGGAAGGTTTTATAAGTGCAATCTTGTCTTTAGATTGGCTGGCGTGGTGTCTGTCTCCTAACAGGCACCTAACAAGTATTTATTGTTTCACTGATTGAATGAATGAAATTGAAGGAATCTTAAGGTGAATCTTTTTGCAAACAATAAAGAAAATCCTCATGAGTTTGTATTTTAATTTAAAGAGCATATTTTCCTAATGCAACATATATCAACATATTCTAGGGACAAAGTTGTAGCTGATCCATCCTCCCTACCTGGCAGCTCTGCAGGGTTGAGGGACAACTAGATGCACTCTTAGCTGATGCCCCTCCTCCCCAGGGCAGTACCTGACGGACAATATGCACGCAATAAATATTTGTTGGATGGAAAAATGAGTCATCTGACAGTACCTAGATTGATGCAGAAGGAATTCTAAATAGTGCATATCAGCCTATCTCAAGGGCAGATTCTAGGCAAAACTAACAGTAAAAATAGAGCAATTTTTCAGGAAAAACTGGATAATGTCATGGTTGGACCATTTGTTTTGGAGCCACACAGACCTAGGATCTAGTCCCAATCTGCCACTCACTAGCCAGCTGTGCAGTGTCGGGAAAGGTGCTTAACCTCTGCAAGTCTCAATATCCCAGTCTTTAAATTCAGAGCAGTAATATTATATCATAGGTTTGTTATAAGGCTTAAATAAAATATTCCACATCAAGAGCTTATCTCATGACTAACTACAGGAGTGCTCAATAGATGGTAAATAATGATTGTTAGGCAGAGATTTTATGAGTTGAAGCTGTGGCCACTTGGATCTTTAAAGACTCTTGACAGAAATGAGGAAACGTAAAACAGATGTGTCTATATGCTCCCTATATTTTTCTTTTCTTGCTTTAGGAGTTCTGAGTGACATCTGTTTGGCTATATGGATAAGTAGAAAAAGAAGGGAGAGGAAGGGGGCTAGAACTCCTTTCCCCTTTAGAGCAATGCCCTCTGGCAAGGATGTCTGCTGCAGGGCGAGGTGGGCCCACCCCATCAGCGGGGGATGGAAGCAGCCGGAGACAGTGGAATATGGCACAGTAATGAGCTCTCATTTGTCAGGTGTCAGCTTGCTGATGTGGTCCAAGGATAAGGCGTTCAGCAATGCTCAGAAACTGTAATAACAATACCACCTGCACGGCAGCGCCTCTTGCGGTTTTCACGCGCTTCCACACACGCTGTTTGTTTCCATTTCACCACACTGTTGCGAGGAGACTGAAACAAGTATTACCATTCCCATTTTACAGATGAGTAAACACACCCTGAGGAGTGAGCCGAGCATCCCCAAGGTCTCTCAGCTACTCAGTAATGGACCTGGGGCTCGAAACCCAAGTCCTCACTCTGGGTTCGTTATTTTTGTCCAATGAACTAAGCAGCCTGTTTCTTCTATGGAATCTATTTTTATTTTTGAGTTGCTTGCACACATTCTAGACCCTGAAGAATGTGTGTTTATGAGATAATTCCGTACTCAGCTTCAGTAGCTAAAAGAGGTAGCCTGGTTTTTTCACCTTATGTCTCTTTTTTGGTTCAACAGGGGACAAAATTTCTCATCCTGATGATACACTGGATCTTTGATGATGGTAATAAGAAAACATCCACGCCCCTGGTTAAAAGAACCAAGACTGCACGCACTACCAGCTGTCCGGAAGAGGCCGTGCTTGTTTCTGCTGAAGCACGAGGCTGGTGTTGCTGTGGTTACTCCGTGGAAGGTCCGAGGCTGCTGAACAGGGGGCCTCGGGGCAGACAGCAATGGGACCCTCAAAGGTGAAACCTCAGCAGCAGATGAGGTATTGCTGGATGCTTCCTGATTATGGACTCCTCTTCCTCTCTCTCCATTTATATTCCAAGCTGTTACCCTGAGTAAATCGCGCCATGTCTAATTAATGTACTACTCAACTTTGATTTGATTGGAAAGGGGGAAAATATGTTGACACCCCTGCCAGCAGGATAGGAACTATGCCTAAAGTGGAATATCCATCATGATAACATTAATCTCACCATTCTCAAAGTGAGTAATTATTATATAGGTGGCTGCCTATCTTCATGGCTTGGTATTTATCCTTTATGAGTTTCTGGGTGACAATGTATTTGAGGAAGGATTCTCTCAGAAACCATCCTTAAGATTATTGTCAAATTTCTTAATAAGGAATGGGAAGCCAAACACGCTAGGCTAAATGTAAAGACAGCCGGTAGGCAACAGTCTGATCGCCACCTCCTAAAGTCTTCACTGCTGACAGTGCCGATGCATGACACCCTGGAGGAGCTGCTGTCTGTCCCCTGTCTTCCCGTCGGAGGGCAGCCACCACACCGCAGGCTCGTCCTACCCTAAGGCTGTCTTGCGTGTCTCCAGATGTACGAGTGCAAGGTTTTTGCACACACTCATACCCTCCGATGAGATGATATTGGTAATGATAACCATGGGATGTCACGGCCACTAGGGCATGCTCTTTAAATAATCTTACTGGGTTCCAACAACAATTTGAAATGGGAAGAACCATCCCATTTTACACATTTTGAAACAAGGGCTCGGATAGGTTAAGTACTTTGCCCGAGGTCACACAGCTACCAAGTGGCAAGGTAGGGACTTGAACCTAGTTCTATCTGCCTCCCACTCAAAGCTCTCAAACACCATGCTCATTGTCCCAGTGTGGAGATGCTGGCTTCCCTGGGGGAACTATCAGAGGCTGGAAAACATGGGCCTGAGAGAACTTTTAAATATGAAATGATAACTCTTTGCCTACTGAGATTCTTATCTTAAAAAACCCAGAGGAAGACCGTATTTATATATTTATTCAGCATTCATATACAATATTTACATTTACAAAATGCTTTTAGAATGTAACAGAATGGGCAGAAATTTTTATTTGGGCATATAATTGTCTTTTCTTTCATATTCATTTATTCCTTTGATTTATATAATGTGTTCTCCACTTGGCCTTCTGAGATTATGTACAATGGTAACAAATCAAAAATAATATTAATAAAAGATTATTTTGTATCACTCACAGGGAAAACTGACTAGGGCCATGCATGTCTCTGTTCTTTGTAAATGATTATACCAGAGAGCATAATATGGTCCCCAGAATACTGTCTGTAGTACCAGCTGTGCTTATCATGGTGCTTAAAAAATACATTTAGCTCCTATTCCTCAGTGTGTGTGTGTGTGTGTGTGTGTGTGTGTGTGAGAGAGAGAGAGAGAGAGAGAGAGAGAGA
>CAUYRT010079198.1:0-45756 GCA_963574885.1 Lepilemur ruficaudatus
GGTACAAAAGCAGCCATCATGGTCCTGGTACATGTCTGTACCATTTCAGTAAATGCATATTTAATTGAACATTACAAGCCCATCCTAGTAGGGATACTCTCCAACTTGAGTGGTAATATATTTTGAGAAATCAGCTCACTACAAATTGTGACTGTAAACATTGTACTGTAAATGCTTTGTAGTTTTCCCCCAATAAAAAAAAAAAATCACTATGAATTCCTAGACATGTCCCGCTTGGCTAGAGACAGGGAAATTGAAGTGAAATTGAGTTGCAGGTGTTCTTCTCTGCAAAAATTATAAGGGGAAGAACACTGCTGGACCATCCCAGGGCTGACGTATGATTTCAAGAGGAACTTCAATAACAAGCCATTGTGATCTGAGATACAAAGTGGGCTGAAAACAGTGATGTGCTGAAGGGGAAATGCCTGGAGAAGCCTGGGGGTTTCAGGATCAACTCAATCATTTTTTCACTCTGAATTGTCAAATCAATGTAGTAGATCATGACCAAAATTTTGTTTTACTGCTTGGGAAAGAAGGCTCGGGTCAGAGATGGTAAGGACCCAGTTAATGGGAAAATCAAAAGATTCCTGCGGTGTCACTGCTGCTTTGATAATGGCCCATAGCATCATGCCCCTAACAAGGAACAGGGCAGCCTGGCTGCAGCAGCATCTGGGAATAGACCCCCTGTGGAGCCTCGCCTGGCTCACCCAATCCCAGCACCTGCACACTGGGAGCACTTGGCAGCCACGAGGTGCAAGGGTGGTATCAAAGAGGGGACCCAGTCCCTACACTGGTGAGGGCCTGTCCCCTGTGTTGGCATATTCCCACCTTCTTCCCTCAGGCACTGCGTTGAGGCTGGGAGTACGGCAGTGAATGAAAAGAGGCCCTGTCCTCCTCCAGCTTACACTCTGGTAGGTAGGAAAGACAGACAGCCAGACAACTATCCCTAATCTTCTTCTGATAGCGTTAGAGATCAGACTCCTTGGTTTTTCTTCTAAGAAAAAAGTGGGCTAATGCTGTAACTGAAAAGACTTAGATGTAAGAAATTATTTTCCCTGTAGGGATTATGTTGATGGAGGATGGAGGACAGATGAATGAGGGGAAAATGAAATATCTTTACTTAAATGGGTTCATAAATAGAAAAAAGTAGCCCCAGAGAATAGGCCTGGAGGTAGGGCCACTTGAAGGAGAGCATCCTAGGTCCTACTGCCTAGAAGCAGGGTCTTCAACTGAGAGCAGGATTTATTGAAGGTGTGCTCTCAAGGGAGGAAACAAGGGACGGAGGCAGAGGCTGGGGAGAAAGAGTGAAAGCAAATATGCACTTGGTTTTTGCTGGAGTCCAGCTCAGTTTGATCCCTCCCAGGGCTCTGGAGCAGGAATTGCATGGAGTTTTCCCTGCCTGCAGTAAGGCGGCTGGCCTTTTGTGTCAGCTGTGAGCTGTGGGCAGCCAACAGGCACAAGAGCTGGGTTGTGGGTGCACTGGCAGGAGAGGAGATCTGAATGGGCTGCCAAAAGTGCCTGCTGCAGGGAGGAAATGTGATGTAGAAGAAAGGGGATGGGTTTTGAGATCAGGTATGCATTCAGTCCCTGACTGTGTACTGGCTGCATGACCTGAGCGGTCATTTAATCATGTCATGCTTCCATCCCCTCATCTGTACAGTGTAGGCAGCGATTGCTACTTCCCAGGAGTTGAAAGACTAGCTGAGATCCTGTAAGAAAGAGTGTCTGGAGCACAGGAGACCTGTAATGGGTCACTGTCCGGGTGACCGCAGAGCACTCCCAGGAAGAAAATGGGCAGCAGCTTGCTCCCTAGAGTTTTAAGGGGCCACAGACCATTGTGTTTTGCCACTGAAGAGAAAGCCAAACATCTGGCAATGTGGGTACTTGGCAATGTCAGGGCTGATAAAAATCTTACC
This sequence comes from Lepilemur ruficaudatus, assembly GCA_963574885.1. Classification (NCBI taxonomy): domain Eukaryota; kingdom Metazoa; phylum Chordata; class Mammalia; order Primates; family Lepilemuridae; genus Lepilemur; species Lepilemur ruficaudatus. The sequence continues at coordinate 1,917 of CAUYRT010079198.1, forward strand.
AATTCACACTAGGTAATATTTTTTCACTTGACAGATTCTTAAAAATCATCAAGATGGTCCACCCAAGATTGGGTGTCCAGCATGTCATTGTGACAGCGTGCTACATTTAGCTGTGGTCCCTGGGCAGTCGCACCAGTCACTGGAGATTCAGCCCATGAAATGTACTATATTAAAGGCAGGGGAAAACTGTGTTGGGTCTCTAGGAGAAATTCCTCAGCACTTCTATTACTCTGCTCTTTGTCTCAGTGGGATGGAAGGGCCCATGAAATATTTCTTGATAAGGAGAGATTATGCTGCCTCTTATTTAGTGACAAAACACTTTCCAACCCTTAAATAAATCCTGGAGAAGAGTGTATAATTGCACTTCCTGTTACCAGGGTTTTGAGTAGATATATCTGAAATCTAAACTTGGACTTTATAAGCCATGTAATCTTGAGTCTCATTGCACCCTGTGCCTGACAGTACACAGGATCAGAATTGCTGTATAAGTGCCAGATAGAGGCATCCAAGGACTTTTCAAGAGTCCTTGACCTATTAAGATGGTCACACCAAAGTAGGAAAAATCTCATGTCCACTTTAAGATTTTTAAGCCCAAATGGTGGGGTTTTTTAAAGCTTTCTTAATAATTCAAGTCCAGGACTAGGTTTGAAAGTAATTTTTTTCCTTATATAGTTCCTATGTTACTTTTATTTGCGGTGAGCAGGTGGCAGGAGGAGGAGGAGATAGCAGCAGTGGGCAACAAAACTCAGAGGATTCTGTGGTCTTGGGACGCCTGCAGCTCCCTCTCTCTGGCTGCTGTATCACCTCCCAGAAGCGCGACTCTGTCCTCTCCTCAGTGATATTTGACACAGTATAAATGTGCTGGCTTTTCAGAATAAATTGATAAGGTGGAGGAGTTAAAGTCACAAGTTTTCCTCTAATTGAAAATTTCCTCAAATAAATAACTAGCTTCCAGCTGTTGCATATCACCAAAGGGTATGAAATATACTTTGCTGAAAAATACAACCTGGGTTAATGGGGAAAAATCTTTTATATCAGCATTATTTTACTTAATATTTTGATTTATAGTCCATAAATTGAAAACCTCTCTCAAGAAAGCCGTCATTAATTTTAGCCAATCACCTGAAAAAACAAATAGGTTTCATGAACTACAGCAGCCAATGAGTAGTTTGCTGAACACAGGCAGATCACAGGAAACCTCAGAAGTGCTCTCGTGATGCTCAGAGCACTTGGGCCCACACAAAATCTCTTTGTCTGAAGTTTGCACAAGTATTTGTTACAAAAATAGGGAAACTAGAATAGGTGATTTACCAGTAGATTAGATCTGTGAGTGATAGCTGCAAGGGTGGCCAGAGGCCAGATTTGGTTCAGTGTGAGTTTGGAATTTGGAGTCATGGAATCTTAGAGAAGAGAGAAAACTTCGAGATCATTTAGTCCTCTTCCTTCATCCTCTTTAAAAGAAACAAAGTGACTTGCTCAGAGTCACAAAGGCCCACTTACTGGCAGAACTAAGACTCAAACTCAAGTCGGTCTCCTGCTTGTTAAGTTGAATTAAAAACTCCTTTTGCAGTAACTTTGATAGTTCAGCTTGTTGATCCTTGCAGCAGAAAGCAAACGCTATTGTTACCCCTCTCTCACTGCCCCTGTAGTGTCCCCCACTCTGCCCCAGCAAATCCACAGCAACCCAGAGTAAATTACAAAGTGGTTCTATAGCCCAGTCCCAGGTCTCCGGGGCTGCCATGTAGCAAGTATTAATTCCTATCACAGAATCCTGATACCGAGTGCTTGTGACTCACATCATGGCCTTGATGGGAGTGTTATTCTTCCCCAGACAGAGTCTTCTAGCCTCTCAAGCAAATTCCCACTGGACTATGAGAGCTCGGCAGGGAGCGCTGGGATGTGGCAAGGCTGACCAGTGCTTTGGAGCTGCCTGGGAGGAGTGAGTTTCCAGAGCCAGTTTGGCCCTGCCACAGCCCACCTCAGACTGAAATTCTATTTTATTGTTAAAATTTTGATGGGAGGAGAAAGCAAATCTGAGAGCAAGCCAGGATGTTAAAGTGGATTAGCTGGCGACAGTCCAAGGCAAACAAGACCCGAGTGAGTATGCCTGCAGCCTGACACGTTCTGCTGGGAGAAGGGGTACAAGAAGGGAGATGGCATGACAGAGGAAGGGACGGGTGAGCAAGGCTCAGAGGCTGCAGGTGGAAAGAGAAGTGGCAGCTTTCAGGGCAGGGGTTTTATTGGAGTATTCTGCACAAACCTCTTGGCATATCACTTACCCTTTTTTCCTTTTGTATCAGTTAAAGAGAAAGTTATTGTTGTACAGAACAAAATGACTGAATCCAGTTTGTCACAGCTAATGGTAGGGACAACAGGCTGTGGAAAATATTGTTCTTCAAAAGGTGAGTGCCTGGGTGACTAGAAATGATATTAGGAGTATGGTACCTGAAGGTAAGCTCTTCTGGTAGGTATGAAAATTAAGTCTTTTAGAAACTTCAAGCAAATTTGTGCTAGACAGGAAGCAGCCTGAAGTAGAGGAGACAGGCTGGAGGTGGCTTTGAAGTTGTGGCTCTGCTTTAGCTGAGCTGCCTTTACCTGTATGTGCTGTGATGTAAAACAGGACATGTGTTATCTGTGGCCGTAATATAGAGTTCTTGACAAAAAAGCTTGTTGGGCAGAGCAATGGGTAAATGTTACCCTGTTTTGTGATCTTGAGCTTGGATTGAAAATTCTTGCTTGGGTTTCACCGAGCTGGCAGCTTAGTCTCACATCTTCATTTCTGATGATGCCGCCAATTCGTCTGCCATGACCAATGTGGTAGATGGATGATGGGAATGGGTAGATTTAAGGGTATGTGGCATTGGAGTGAGGTGAGGTGATCCTTATTGCCAGAAAGGTGGCTTTGGCAAGAGAAACAAGTTTGAACGGTGACCTCCTACAAGGAGCAATAATATATGTGTAATTTTGGGCTCAGGGCCTCTTCCAGTAGTCAGCAGCAGATGCTGTTTGAGAGGAGCAGCCTGCCTCTGCCTTGAGAGCTCTTCTCTTTGAGAGAAAACTGCTAGAAGTTGCAGACCTGTGTGTCAGATGCATGGCAGATGTCCACTCCTATTTTCAACCAGACCCTTGTCCCACTACTGATCAGTCTTTTCATTCTTCTACTGACATCTTCCATTCAGATATGGCCCTGACTGTATTAAGCAAACATTTCCTTGTATCAGGATGACAGTTTTCAGTTTCTCCCATTTGCAGGGGCTTAAAGTTGAGACTTACAAGTTCAGAATGTTCGGGTGCTGTCCTGTTTTTTTTTAAGGCTCTGAAGTTGGTAACTGCAGAGAGATGTGTACGTTGACTAGAATTTCAGGAGAGATGCTCCTCCAGTCCGCATGGGCCCCGCTGACACTGGCTGTGGATTGTTCTGTGAATGTTCCTGTATACATTGCTCTCTGCCCTGTGGCAACGGCAAGGATTCATATACCTCTCTGAACTTTATGATATCCTGGGGTGGGGGGGAAACAGGCTCTGTCTTTTACCATGTCTACAGGCATGCGCCACCATGCCCGGCTAATTTTTTCTATGTATTTTTGGTTGGCCAATTAATTTCTTTCTATTTATGGTGGAGACCGGGTCTCGCCCTTGCTCAGGCTGGTTTCAAACTCCTGACCTTGAGCGATCCACCCACCTCGGCCTCCCAGAGTGCTGGGATTACAGGTGTGAGCCACCACACCCGGCCTAGTTTATCCTGTGTCCTGCCAGCTAGTGTCCTTTAACCTGCAAGAATGGAGTTTTAGGAGTTTCACTTACTGCTTGCTGTTGCTCACTTACACATGGAAAACAGATTGGCTTAGTGAGCAATAGAGGATATTAAAATTCATTGTCATTTCTTTTGCTCAGGATTTTGATATGTTTTATCTTTTTATCTCATTTATTCATCAACCATTTACGGAGCTCCTACCATGTGCCAGGCACTATTCTAGACACAGAATATGGCAGTGAACAAAACGGACAATGCACCGCGGTTGCCCACTTAGACCTTTCTCTGCCGTGCTGATGTCAGCCTAAATATGCTCAATTTTGAGACATTTGGAATTGTAAAAGAAAAGAAAAAAGGAAAAGTGTTCTAAAAACAAACAAAAAAAGAACTGGTAGGGATATGGTGTGGGGAATAGTTTGCTAAAAGTCTAACTCATTTTTCCTCCTCACCCCACTTCATCCCACTACTCCCAAAATAAGGCAGTCACATTTTTTATGCCTGTTTCCACACAGGCTAGTAAAGGGTAACTTTTATTGCAATTATGAAAAATTTCTTTAGAAACCCAAAAAGAGAAAGACTTTAGGGTATGCTCTCCAACATTTAAATTTAAGGCAATAATGCTCACAGGAGAATATGAAGTCCAAACCACTGAATTTGTTATGTTGTTTAGAGAGTAAACTACTAGGAACTGCCTACCGCTAACACTTGACCAAGCAGAAAAATCTGTTAATGGAGAAGAATTTTTCTCTCCATTATAATACTTATGTAATTTCATTATATAATATTATATATACTGTATAGCAGTATATATCACAGTATAGTATAGCAGTATATACTGAAGCAGTATATATGTCTGCTTCTAAAATTAATTAGAAGCAGAGTAGAAAAGTGTTTCAAATATATTGGCACACTGAATTCATTCTGTTATTCGACAAAATTTCTTTTCATGTCTGCTGGTGCCCAGATACCATGGAATTCAGAATATGTAAAAACAATCTCTGTCCTTGCCCATAGTTCTGAGTTCACACCCCAAGTGATAATATGTGATAGTATGCGATAATGGGAATAGGGCAGCTATATACATGTTACATGTATTTATGAAATGAGACAGTTACAGTTAGCACTTCCTTGGTGCCGGTTGCTGTGCTGGGAATCAGAGAAGTTACAAAGATGGATGTGTCAGATGAGGTGCATACTTACCACACAATGTGCTACATTTTATAGCAGAAGGATACCCACTTTGAGAGATAAATGTAGCCTGGAAACCAAGAAGGCTTTTACACCAGAATTGAAATTTTGGCTTGGCCTTGAAGTTCATCTTCCTTTCTATTTTATCTCCTTTGTATCAATTTTGGCCCCAAAATAATTACTCTAATCATGGACAATATGTAAAAGAGCAGTGCTACTGTTACATTTATATTAAAAGGAGTATTTTGTTATGATGTAGAATTAGACTTTTTTTTTTTAAGTGGGCTGTTAGCTGTGTTCATGGGAACTATTCAGAAATTCCCTCAGAATCTTTACCAAAACCTTCTTACATCTCCTTATGATCATCTAATTAAACCTGTTTTCCTTAAACATATGCATTCAAAGTTTTTAAATGAACTTTTGAAGCAATAATACACACAGTACAAAACTTAGGTGTTCTTCTAGAGGCATTCTTTAAAAATATAAAAGCTCTCACACATATTCTTTTTTTAAAAATGCTTAAACAAGTAGTAGCATACAACAAGTATTACTTTACACTTCTTTCCATGTAACAAATCTGGGTAATCATTTGATAATAGGTCACAGAGCTATTCCATTCTTTTTGATGGCTACGTGGCCCATTACTTATGGTACCATAACTGATTTAACTCATCCTTTATTGATGGGTACATGAGATAGTTCCAATCTTTTGCCATCACTAAAGGCTATAATTAACATCCATCTACAGATACAGTTTCTCACACTTGTGAGTATATTAACAGGATAAATTCCTAGAAGTAAAATGACTGCATCAAAGGGAGCATATGTTTTTAAATTTTGATAGACATGTCAAATAAATCTCTATAGATATTATACCAATCTATACCCCCAGCTATATATGTGAGTTCCAGTTTCCTCACAGCCTTGTGATCTAATATGTTATTAATATTTTTTATCTTTTCCTAAATGATATCAGATACTTTTAAAAAATCCTTATTCATTATTTCTCTTGTATGTTATAGCTGACTGCCAGTATTGCAACTACATTATTTTCTATTATTTTAATTGAAAGTAATAGTATTTAATCCATATTATTACCTAAGCAAAAGTTATGGGCCAGTCTGATTGTTATTTATAATCATATTTCTATGGATAAAGTGTATTCCTAATTATAAACATCTGATTTACATTAAACTTTTTAACTTTTTCAAAATGTAAAATATATATCCTAAAATGCACAAACAGAACTAAACAATTTAATAGACAATTATAAAGTGAATGTACACATAACAACCATACAGGTCATGGAATAGAACACTGCCAGCTTTCCAGAATCCCCCTCTGTGTCCTTCCCTAGTCACAACCCTATGCTTCTCCCAGGAGGTAACCATTCTCCTCACATTCATAGTAATAACATCTTTACTTTTCTTTGCAATTTTGCTTCCTGTGTAGATAAATATAATTTCAGTGTGGCTGTTTTTATGTGGCCGTAATCATACTTTATATATTCTTTTGTGTCTTGCTTTTATTGCTCAACACTTATTTTATGGGATTCATCCATGCTGATGTGTATATAGTTCATTCATTTTCATTGCTGTCTAGTATTCCATTGTGTGAATATGCCACAGTTTATGTATCCTTTCTGTACATGGAATGTTTGGCGTTATGGTGAACAATGCTACTATCAATATTCTTTTATACATATCCCTGTGCATGTGTACTTGAGTTTCTCTTAGGTATAAAACCAGAAGGAAAATTGCTGGTTGATAGAATGTGTGTGTATATCTTCAACTTTACTAGATGGTGTCAACTATTTTTCAGAGTGCTAGTACCAGATTTACACTCCTACCAGTATATATGAGAGTTTCCATTGCTCTATAGCCTTATTAATACTTGATATTGTTGGACTTTAAAATTTTTGCAGGATGTGGTGGATATGTAGTGATATCTGCTCATGGTTTTAATTTGCATTTCCATGATTATTAATGAAGCTGAATATTTTCTCACATTTGTACTGGGACTTTGGATTTTCTCTTTGTAATGTCCCTGGTTCAAGTCTTTTACCTATGTTTCTATTGGGTTGTTTTGTTTTTTTAATTCATTTTTAGAATTTATAAATTCTGAATATTAGTCCTTTGTTGGTTATACATGTAAGTATCTGCTTTGTGGCTAGTCTTTTCATTCTTTTTATTGTCTTGATAAACATATAATTTGACACTTTGAAGGCAATACATTGGTAAGTTAGAGGCTCATGTGATGTGACATGTGAGGCATTTCTTACATTTAGTATTTTAAAATACAGTCCACAGAATAGTGTACCAACATGGAAACTTACGTATAATGCAAGTTTTAGTCAATTCCTAAGTATGCCTCTGTTTTAATGAAAGAATAAGAACTAGTTGACTTTTTAAAATGCGTCTATCTGTTACATTTTACTGTATAGATTATGTGACAGGTAATAGAGTTAAAGCAATGAAATATGTTAGAAAAAAGATGACAAACATATTGGGTTTGGAGCTCAGGTGTCTGACAAACAGATCCAAGACTTAGGAAGGAAGTTTTTACGTAGCAAAACTAAACATTTGTGCTCACAAGAAAGCCTTGCAAATCTTTATTTTATATGTAATCCTTACGATCTTGGCCATCTAGTTACTCAGCCCACAAGAGAATTAGATGAGGAGAAAGTTACTTCTGTATGGGTATACTCACAGCCTCAAAGGCTGAGCTATGGACAGCAAGGGAAGATGCAGAAAAGCTATGAAAGCAAAAGCTGAAAGAGGAATGCAAACTCCAGGTACCAAGAGTGCTGTACTACTGGGCATGTTCTGAGGACATTGCCTGTATTTTGCACTATACTATAATTGTTACTCACACTAATATTTGTAATGGTAAACAGAAGGGGAAATTATGTTCAATGTAATCTGCTTAAGAAGTCAGAGATGCAGGCCAAGCACAATAGCTCACTCATGTACTCCCATCAATTTGGGAGGGTGAGGCAGGAAGATTGCTTGAACCCAGAAGTTTGAGACCAACCTGGGCAACACAGCAAGACCCTGTCTCTACAAAAGCAAATTTAAAAATTAGCTGGAACATGGTGGCACTCACCTGTAGTTCTGGCTACTTGAGAGGCTGAGGTAGGAGGATCACTTGAGTCCAGGAGTTGGAGGCTGTGGTGAGCTGTGATCATGCCACGGCACTCCAGCCTGGGTGACATAGTAATCCCATCTCTTAAAAAAAAAAAGGTCAGAGATGTAAAGACATTCATAAAAATAGGTAAAATGGGTAAAAGAAGTTTTGGTGTTTACTATTAGTTGTCCAAAAAACTTGATTATCTTGACAGGCACATTGCCCAAGGGTTCTGGAGAATTGAGATTATGTTGATTATGGTTTACATTAGTGTAATGACTCGTAGAGATGAAACTCAACTTTTGTCAGTCCTAGTAATGAACTCCAGAAGACTGATACTGCGTCTGTGTAATTCACCCTAGTCCATGCCACTGTCGTATCACACATGGCCTATGAACAAAGCTCCCTAACTTGTCTTCAGATGTTCACTCTTACCTTCCTGCAATCTCTTCTCCTCTCTGTAGTCAATGTGATTTTAAAGTGCACGCTCTCCATATCACTGCATGGCTTCAAGCCCTCCTATAGTGTCCCTTTTTGCTCTTAGGATAAATATCAAAATCCTCAACATAACCTATGAGGGCTGGATGATCTGGACCTTGCCTACTTCTCTGGACTCCTGGAACCACTCCTCCTCTTTCCTGCCTTGCAGCTTCCCTGGCCGTCTCTAAATGTGTCTGGCTTTTAACCATTCCAAGGCCTTTGTACATACTGTTTCTTCTGCCTGGAAAATTCCTTCTCTTGCCATGCCACAGTCCACCTCTTTTGACCTCTCTTCTTTGAGATCCCAGCCTATTCTGACCCTCTGACTAGGTCTCCTTCCCAAACCATCTCTCTCACAGCACACTACTATTTTTTCTTGGTCCCTATCACCATTAGTAATTACATAAGAATTTGCGTAGTTGTGGGATTGCCTCCTCCACCAGCCTGTGAGGGCAGAGACATGTCTGTTTTCCACCTCCACTGCATCACCACATCTAATGAAGTGCTGACTCATAGGAGGTACTTGTTAAATATACATTAAATGGGTATATGAAGAATGAACAAATAAGCAAAAGGTGATAGGTTTGGTGTTTGGGCAAGATAAAGACCTAGAAATTGGGACCAGATATAATTAAGAAAATCAAAGCTTCGAGTTTGGGAAGATCAGAGAAGGTTCAGCACTAGACTTTACTAGGTGGGTAGAATGTATCCAGGCAGGATTAGTGTTGGGAGTGGGGAGGAAGGTCATTGCAAATGGATCAAACAGCAAGAGCAAAGTAGGGGAGGAAGGAAAATGCAGGGTACGTTTGCAGCAAGGAGAGTAAGTACCCCTGGTTAAAGATCGGGTTTTATCCTACCTAATGGGTACAGTGAACACTATTTGGGTGATGGGCACACCTATAGCTGGGACTCAAGTATTACAAAAGTGATCCATGTAACTGAAAACACTTGTACGCCCTTAATACTTTGAAATTTTTTAAAAAATCAGGGTTCGTGAGCTGAATTGTGGGAAATAAGACTGGAATGAGTGGCCGCGCCTCATCGCGGCAGGCACTGAACACCAAAGGAATTTAAACTTTACTGAGTAGCACCCAAGAAACGCTGAGGGTTTGCATGTTATATTTTTTAGCATGCTAGTTAGAGAACTGCTTTTATCTCCACCTTGATGCTTCATTGTCCTTTTATTCTCTCATTCTTTCTCTAGACTCAGAAACAGCCTCCACAGCACTTTGGATCTCATCCTTGTACCTACTTTCTGTAGATCAACTCAGCGCCTCTTCTCTTTCTCGTCTTGTCAGACACCTCCTTTCCCTGCCATCTGACACTCACTTGTCACCTCATGCTCCCAGTGGGAGCTACACTTGAACTTCCACCGCTGGTTCTTCTTTCTTTAGATCCTCCCACCCCTACCTTCAACAATAGTTCTTGTTGCTTCGGTTCTGGTATCCATGACCAAAATTCCCGTACTGTATCCCTGGAGAGACTTTGCTCATACTGGCAGTTTCATATTCATTTATTCCTTCATTCACCTCATTTTTTCTGAGCACTTACTGTGTGCCAGGCACTGTTGCTAGATGGAACAAAACAGGCCATTCCCTGCCCTTGTGAACACTGCTCTGCTGAGGAACCGGAGGACCATCAGACAAACATGAGGCCAAATGGCGATGAAATGGGTACTGCTACTGCAGGATGCATCAGCTCGATGCCCTGCTTCTCCTCAGTTTCCAGCATCAGAAAACTGTTTCCTTTTGTCTCAAACCAGTAGCCTGATTTGAATTCCCTATTAGGGGCAAAAGCATCCTCATTTCCCCAGATACCTGAGTTTGTATCTGCAGAGTCATGTTGGGCAGCGAGTGTGCTGCCAGGTCCTAAGCACGAGTCCCTCAGAGTTTGTGTCACACCACCCTGGTCAAGCCTCAGGTCCTCTTGGCTTAAATTCTTTCAGTGGCCTCCTAAGTGACCTCCTTGCTCTCTGGGATTTTCTCCTGCATTTTATGTTTTCTACTAACACCAGATTCATCTCCCCGAAACATTTTTCAACATCTCATTTGTCTGTTAAAAGACTTCAGTAGCACAGGCCTATCTCGGAAGACATTTATATAATTCTCTCCTACATGTGATCCTAAGGAACCCTTATCTATTATACACACTATATTAGATTGAATCATATGAAACAGCCACTTTTGCAGACCGAAAATAGGTTTCAGCCTAACTGCACTTATCAATTCATTGGCTGCCTGTGTGTCTTACTCCCATGTCACATTATGAGTTCCAGGATGACCATGTTTTGGTCTTCATGATGCCTTTATCTTTACTGTCAACCATAACAGCTGAACATTGTAAATAACAGTCACCAAATGCCCCACCCACATCACCCTATGCTCCTGCTGCTTCCATCTCCTGTAAGACCCACTGACTTTCCTTAATCACATCCAGCCCACCTGCACTGCCTGCCTGACTCACACCTTCATTTCTGGAAATTTTCATTTCTGCAAATGCTCACTACTTCTCCACATTGATCTTTGTCTCCCCACCCCTACTTAGCCATCTTCATCAATATTGCCCCTCCTCTCCTCCAAAATATCACACATTGTTCTTTGATATTCAGGGCATACAATGCCCTGAATTTGCTTTGTATTTGCCACATTGCTTAGGAAAAAGCTGTACCCTTAGCAATGAGCTGAACGATCTCTGTTCCTAGCCCTTGTCTTTCGCCTTGGGATCCAGCACCGTACTTCTGACTTTCTATGGCATAACTGCTCTTGGATGACTCTCTGCACTCTGCTCAAAAGCACTGAAACTAAACTCATCATACACCATCTCCCCAGTCTGCTCCTTTCTCAGCTCTCCTTCATTCTCTGTCTTCTTCCTCAAATGACTTTTCGTTGGAGCACTGCCGTGATTGCACGTTCCTTGGCCTGGCTTCACAGTCTGTATGATACATAAAGTCTGTCCCTGGGAGCCTCGCGAGGAGAAGCATGTCTCCCAAACCACAGTAGCATTTTCTAGGACCCAGAACCTCCTGATGAGCAGACCCCTTCCCTTTGATCCTGCTCCTCCCCCGGGGCCCGGCTGTCTGCACACCTTTCCTCCAACGTGTGTTTTCCAGTATGTGTGTGATTATCTTCACTGAAACATAATGATCTTTCAACTCATAATCTCCTTTGTCCACCAACCTCTGCTACATCACTGTGTCTCCAAAATTATTTCTCTCTTCTGATAGATAGGTTTCTGACCCCAGGAAGAGTGTTTTTGGAACACGTCTTCTTCGTTGTAGAATGATTGCTGGGATCCCATCCTTCAGCACTTTGAGACAGAATCTTCTTCCAATTTGCCATTGTTTCCCACGGGCTAGTTTTTGCCTCAGCAGCTGAATTACCACGACAAGGCTAATGTCTGATACTTGTGTTTATCTGTAGCATGCTGAGATAGAGGTAGGCTTTCACAGAAAGTGCTCGAAGAATAATTATTTGAATGATGTGTTTTATGTATATTTCTTCTGTTTGTGTATATTTATAAATTTGTGTGTGTCTCTGAATGTATTTCCCATATACTCTTTAAGAAGTATGATCTATATAGTTTGGGGGACAAGAATATCTGAATATTCTACCTCGCCATGAGGCCAATGGCATAAACTAATGAGTCATGTGCTCCATACACTCCAAACTGTGGCTTACACAGGTGAAGGGCTTACCTGAGCTGTAGCCTAGAGTTATTTTTTCCCTACATCCTTTTCTCTCTCAAAATGAAAGACTAATTTTGCTGTTAAACATAAAAGAGGGACGTGTATGTGCACATATGTGTTTGTATTGTGCTTATGTATGCATATATATACATATATACATATGTATGTGCATGTATGCATGCATAGATGTATATATGAAGGAAATACACCAAAATGTAAAAGGTGGTTATTTCTGGATGGTGTTTTTTTCCCAATTCTATACAAAAAGACATATCACTTTTATTAGCAAAAAAAACCTAATAGATGTTTTCTTTTAAAGGACAGAAAGGGACAAGATTATTAAAGGTCACTGAGGTCCACCCTCTGCATGAACCAAGGGTGAGGGAACAGGGCGGTACACTTCTTAGTATCTCAAGATTTGAGAAAGTGACCAGAGAGTGACTTTGGGCTGGCGTGCAGGATGGGCCAAGGTTGTGAGCTGAAAAACTGGCAACTTTGTCTGGCTGTGAAGGGCAGGAGCCTCAGGCTGCGAAAGGAAAGGGAAGGAAGATCCAGTGGCAGGGAGGGGGTGGTAAGCTCTTCAGGGTTTCCCCCAAAACTCCGCTATTTAAAGAATTATGGAAAAGGTGAGGAAAAGCTTGAAATATACTTTCAAGTTCATTAATAGATTTTATGAAGAGATACGCAGTGCGAGAGAGAGAAAGCAGACATGTTTCAAGTTTGGTTTTAACCTCCTGTGATCCCAGAAGGAAAGGTTTCCAGGGGGACTCAGCGTGGGGCACTGGGACCCAGGTCAGGGGACACAGAGAGCACCTGTTAAGGAGCTCACTTGCCACTACATGGGCGGCCAAGTCCAGAAAGCTCCCTCTATCCCCTCTCTTCCCCCCTTCCCCCCATGGTCTAAGGACAGAGGGAAATTTTTCTGGTAAAGAGGCTATTTCTAACCTTTCTGAACTTGAAACCAAAAAAAAGATTACATGAAACAAGTATTTTTAATGCTGTCTCTCCCATCATGCCTAGTTTCAGAGTTCTCTCAGAGGGCTCCCTGAGCAGAGGAAGAAATGGAAAGAGGAAACACAGGGAGATTGAATATTGCTGGCTGGGGCTGCTTTCTTTGCACTGGGTGGTGTTCTGGAGGTGAGGAGGGCCTGGCCTGTCACTCAGGAGGCAGCACTACGGGTGGACCTAACTCTGCACCACCTCTGAGGCCTTCGTCCTTGTCACTGCACTGCTCAGGCTGCCTGTCCTTATCAGTAACTGCGCCCCACACACACACAGTTTGGGGTGCAGAGCCCCGGGTCAGCATGAGCAGCAAACACAGACATCTAGATCCCACAGGAACCCTACGGACAGAGTAGGATGCACGAAACAACACACAGAAGGGCACAAAAGCCCGTCCTTGAAAAGAGCTCACAATATGTTTCATGGTGTTTATTTATGTCATCTCTCTATGCAGTATTTAATACTTTATTATTGTGCATCTCAATTTTAATTCTGATGGCTACATCAAGAAAAATTTCCAGTCTGGGCTCTGGTTTGAAACTTGAGGTGAAGAAATGCTTTTTTAAAACCAGTTAATATGGTGTTTGCAGAGTGCCTGGTAGATAACGAAGGAACACAAACAGAGCATATAAAGTCCCCACCAAGGACAAAATCCCCCACCTCATCTAACAAGAGAGATACAGTCCTTTCCCTGAGATGTCGCTGCTATGATTGGGGAGGGAGAGAAAAACACAAGGCTGCCTGCAAGGAAGCCATCCAGGGCATACACAACTGCCAATAGCAACTGCCTTCCTTACTGAAGTCCTAATATGAGCCTGGCATCTTACATATATTGTCTCATTTCATCCTCACAGCAATTCTTCAAGGTAAGTATCATTATCCTCATTTTGCAGATAAGGAAGATGTTACTCAGAGAGGTTAAATAACTTACCCAGGGTCACAACTAGAAAGTGACAGAGCTGAGATTTGAACCCAGGTCTTTCTGATAATTGTTATATACACTGCCAAGTTCTTCCACTGGCCAAGTCCGTTAAAGAAAACAATTGGATGATTCAGGCAAAAACACACAAAGCAACATTTTGGCCCAAATATTGTAAATCTTACCATTCCCCCTTCCTGATCAACTGAAAAATCAAGAACATCCCATGCTCCATGTGTTGACTGTGCCAATCACACACTGTCTTCTGTGCCTAGCAGAGCATGGCATGAGTCAGGAATTAAGAGGGGGCTGTTAATGCCTTAGCCATGGGAATAACAAGGCACATCTATGCCTCTGTGGTTCCTAATCCATCAGACAAAAACATTGAGAACATACCACCATATGGAGATGCATTTAAAAATCTATTGCAAAAATAGCTGCCTCAACTTCTTTGTGGAACAAGAAAGGGTATACTATAATAAATATACTCCCCTTTTGTGACTATTTTTATATCACTGGATGTCCAATGAGTGTAGAACATATCTCTGTAGCTCAGAAAGCTCTTACGAGACTCTAGTATTAGAATGGGGCCTTCAGTGTATTAAATAAGCAGCATTTATATGAAGAGGTCTGTATTCGAATAGGGGAAGATGGAGGAAATCTCAGTCCCCCCCAATAAACAAATGATGTTTGGGAGGTCTGGTTAATAAAAGCCATTGTCCTGTAAAGTAGGTCTCACTGATTTTTGCCCCTCATGGAAAATGCCAAAGACAAGTGTTTCTGGCCAATGTGTGCTAGAAGACTTGAAATGGCAGCTGAAGTGCTGTGAAGCTCAGGGTTTCCAGTGATGGAATGGTTGGCACATAGAAAAGGCCTCGGCACCTTGAAAAAGGATTCCAAACCAAGGGGCCTTAGAATTGCCAGGTAAATATTTCAAAATGCTGACCCAGGCCCTACTCTAGCTTACAGAATCAGAAAGCCAAAGGATAGGGTGATTGGAAATGGACCTTATGTGTGGATTTTAAGCTGAGAGCTGTTTTCTAAATAAGAGAGATCATTAGCATTTCAAAAAAATTTTAGTGGTCTCTTTTTCATACTTTCACTTAAATTTTTTCTGCTAGTTCTTGCCCTAGGCCAGGTTTTTAAAAAAACATCCTCCTAGTGAGGTCATGAATGGCTGTCATTTTTAAAGTTAAGAGCTATGCATTGGTGTGAACTACTCTTTTAAGGTACAAACTGGGCTATATAAAATAATGACTTCCTGCATAAATGTGTATGTGTTTTCTCAGGGTTTTAGGGAACAAGTGTTCAGTTTGCCTACGTGGGTTTACTTCCTAGGTGTCTCACACATCAAACCATCATAAGACAGATTTGTGGTTGCACACAGACAATCATAACTTGAGGTTTAAAATGGGATAAGAAATTTTCTATAATGCCTAATGAAGTGACCAAAATCACTTCAAATTAGGTTCTCAGGGGTAAGATAGATTCTTATGTGAGGGATGCTTTCCAAGATCTTTGGAATCAACAAACGTAAAGACATACAGATCCATTTAGCAGATGGAGTCTCCTTTAGAAGAGACGACATACGCAATAGTCAAGGACAGCTTTGGAGTCAAATGACCCTTGGTTCAGATCTCACCCCCTGCACTCGCCAGTGCTGTGATCCTGGGCAGGACCTCTCCGGGTGTCAGTCTGCGAAATGGGGGTAATGGTATTAGCCACCTGACAAGTCTGCAGTGCACGTGATGTGAAATGATGCATGTATAGCTCTCAGCACTCTGCCTGGCATGTGGTAAGCACTCAGTAAATATTAGCTGTTAATAATAAGGACGATAATAATATTTTTAAAGCTTCTCTCCCCTTCCAAATTTTAACAACCACATAAAGAGCAGAATATCAAGTTCAGCATTTATAAAACTATTAAATTCTGCCACTAAAATAAATTCTACAGCTCTTACAACATGTCTATAAACTCACCATAATTCACTCCGTGAATTATGGTTTGGGGAACTAGCTCATCAGGACAGCTGATGTCACCTCCCATGTTGGTGTTAATGTGACATTATGCACCAAAAACTGTGATTTAAACTTCTTGAGCCACTTTTGCCTGGTAAAGGTGAGCTCAGCAGTGCCCCAGTGCCTTCACCACGAGTTCCTTCTCAAATGCATGTGTGTAGCTCCCGGCTTTTTACAGAATCTTATCTCCCTTCTGATCTTCCTCAGGGTAACTACCACTTCGCCCTTGACACTGAAGTTTTTTCTCTCACTTAATGAACAGTTTTTGCCCAGCTGAAGTGCTTCTAAGAGAGTTTCAGGCTGTTTTGCTCATTTCTATATGGCAAGTATGATGGAGGCTTTGACATTACGGAGCTGAGCCCCAGTCACATATGAGATCGTACTCCTTAATTTATGCTGAACTTTCCTCTCGGCTAAGAGCCATTACTATTTAGAATATTTCCCTCCTCCAAAGCACTAGAAGTTCACTTTCTTTGAAGGGTCACTTTCCTTAAAGAAACAATGATCTGTTGCTGCAAATGGCTCAGTTTACAGGTGGGGTAAACCACGCTGGAGTATGGAAGTGGGGTCTCTGGCATGGGCTCCCCCACATGTTCTCAATTCACTCCCTTAGCCAGCCTTGCAGTCTGCTTGAACCAGCCTCATGCGTTGGAAAAATTACTGACTGCCCCCTCTCATGGACCCTGGAAACACCTGAAATCATAAATTCTATTCCTACCAACGATGTGCTACATAAATTGGTAAACTTTTCTCAGTTTCTTTCTCCCAATTAAATATTATAGCAAGACTTGCTGGTAGGGCATAGGGACCCTAAAAGAGTTGAAACAAAAAGCCAAAACAAAACAAAAAGGGTGTGAAATAAGCACTAACAACATTACTGTTAATATTAATAACATTAATAACATTAGTGTTAACATTAATAAACATTACTGCCACTAGGAACTCATTTAATACATCCCTGTCTATATCATTCCTGGCTCCTCTCCTGCTTATGTGTCTGGGATGTTGGGAAGCCACTGCAGGACTAGTCTACAGGGGTCTCATGGGACGAAAGTATATGGATCTGAGTTCTGACAAAATTAGCAAACCTGGCCAATCTGTGATCCTCATCTGGATCCGGGACCTGGTGGGCTTCTTCTGAACCGTCAGGCCAAGGAATGTCTTATACAATGCTCTGCTTCCTCCATATCATCTTCTAAAAAAAAGGAATGGGTATTTACTAGGTTGCACTCTGTGCATTGGGTTACTAGAAATACAGTAGGTTGCACTGATGATTTAACTCTGTTTTCTATAAAGGGCTATGGGATCTCATGCAGATTTTTGCAAAGTCATATGCAAATCACAGAGCCCAGCCCTTTTCTTAACAGGATGGCAACCTTGTTCCTCGGTGGCACCTGGGACCTGGAGATCCTTTCTCCACTTACGTTTAGCACGCAGCCTGGGACTTGTCCCTGCAGCTCACCGGGTTAGCCGTGGCGCCGTTGGGACCTCCCACCGGGACTCCAATCACCCACCTCTCTTGAGACTGCTCTGGCAGGGCTGGTGTGGGGTGCAGCCTTTGCTCAGAGGGCAACATGTTCCAAGCAAAATCTTCCCATCTGGGCCATGGGCTCTCCCCTTGGGGCTCCCTTCTTCTCTACTGGGTGCAATTTGAGATTGCTGAGCTTCTCTCCAAAGTCGAAAATGGTGGGGCAGTAGGGACCTGTGAGAGGCCCCGTGGCCCGATGTAGTCCCCCAGCTCCCACTCCGAACAGCAGATACCCCCGAGCCCTTGCTGCCCTAGAGGTCTGCAATACGAGTGGACAGGTTAATTAGAGGGACACTTTTGTCTCTGAAGTTTTCTCCAGGTTGAACATTTCTATTATCAGTGGCCCCCCAGTCTGGAAAACCCCATCATTCTAATCTAGCTTTTCTCCCCAAAATCGTGAGAAAGAGGAGAGAAGAAGAAGGAATGGTTTATGGTAGAGAAGATGAGGGTCAACTCTAGTCCTTCCCAAACATTGGTAGCAACCACTTCCACAACAAATTTTCTATTTGCTTCAGCCTACCCATGTTTTGTCATATTTTTCTAGCTCCTCCCTAACCTCACTCCTTCCTGAGGTCTCTGGTTCAAAGACCACCCTTCTAGCCCCCATTTGCTTCAAATTATCCTATTGAAGGTGGGTGGGGAGTGTGAGAAGACATAATTGAAACAAACTGGCCATGTGTTGGTAATTGTTGAAACTAGCCGATGGGTATATGGGCATATCATTCTCTCCATTTTTGTATATGTTTGCAATTTTTCATAATAAAATTTTTTTAAAAGTCCTCCAGCTTCCACGACACTCAAGAGAAACACCCCCCCACCTTTAGCTCAGAGTTTCATGGAAACCCCACACCAAGGCAAAAGGCAGAGATGATGATTCCATTTCATACATATATACACTCATTTTCTAACTTTTTTTTAAGGCCCACTGCTTTATTTTCAATAGACTAAACCTGATTTCTAAGAGGTCCTGAAGTTGGGCTCACTTCCCTGGCTGGGTTATGGGGGAGGGCAGGGTAAAGGGTCCCTTAAAAGTTTACACTTCCATGTATCTCACAATCTTATTGTGAGGATGTAACTTGTTCAGTGTTCTGAACTTTGAGAAGGAAACGTGTTCTCAATGCAAAGTGTCATTCTCTGGAATTGCACCTGGCTCAGGAAAGGAATGTCTTTGTACTTGAATTTAAATCCAATGGAGAACCTTAACACGGGCATTTGCATGACTGAGAATTGCTGCTGTCTTTTTTCCGTATGTCACTTTCTTGAATGTGTTCTAATAAAATGATTCTAAAGCAGGCTGTTGATATACAGTGATTTATAAATACTTTCTGTTGAGTGCTGAGGCCCTTAATTCTCTGCCAAGGATCCACCCCGTCCCACTTTCCAGAAAGATCTGTCAAGCTGGGGACAGATGCAATGAGCGTGCGTCTGGCATGATGGCGGCACCACTGCAATTGCAGTCACTGATAAGAATCATGTCAACCACAGCAATTTTCTCTTCTGATTTCCTAGCAACAGAATTTGTTTTTCAGAATACAGATGATCATATGTAGAAGATGAGTGTGGTGGGGAAAGGCAGAGGGGCGGGGCAGGAGTAGGAGTATGAGTCACTCTACCAGGGAGGGAGGGAGGGAGCGAGGAGGAATGAGACACAGGCAGCCAAAAAGACAGGCAAAGTTCAAACTCGTTCTGTTCAGTGACAGTTGTCAGCATGTTCAAATAATTATTCAAATTGATTTACAAAATTGAATCTCTTGTTATCAAGCCATAGCAAGTTACAAATCTCAAAATCTCGTTAGACAAATGGGAGACAAAAGGAGAAAATATATATTTCCAATGAGTAGATATCTTGAGAAACACTTTATCCCAATCTTTATGCCCCTTCAGCAAGACTAGCGACGGAACTCCCATGGGCTAGTAACAAACTTAGGTCAATTCTTTGGATAGGAGGCATCGGTAGAAACCTCAGGGTTTAAAGAGCTCATAAAGGGGAAGGGAAGGCAGAACCAGACGAAGAGGCTTCTGTTTATCGAGCACTTCTCTTACACCAGCTCCTGGGAAGGCACTTCGTATACTCCACTGATTTTCACAGCCGTGCTGAGAGGCAGGCAGTACTGTCTGCATTTTCCAAATGAGGAGGCTGAAGCTAAGAGAAGTAAATAACTTGTACAAACTCTTACAGCTAGAAAATAGCAGAAACCTGATTCAAATTCAGGTCTCTTACCCCAAATCCACACTGTTCCAAGCCACTGGGCTGATGGCCCAGGTGCCCAGCCTGGGCTCTCCCTTGTGCATCTCCCATAGTGGTTCACGTCTGTGAACTGTGCACCTCTGGGTGCCCTCTGCGTGCAGACCAGCATCTGCGCTGCCGTGTGTATTGGAGATCCCTGGAGGGCCAGGGTCTTTGCAGCACACATGCACATACCTGTGACTTGGTTGTGTAGGGCACAAGCTGATGAGGCTGAATCACCGTTTGGTTTTCGTAGGGATTTGTCTACTCAGCAAATATTTTTTGAATGCCTCCAAGTACTGGTTACTGTGATGTAGATGTGCAAACAGTCCCTGTTCTCACAGAGCTTACCAGTAGAGGAGACAGATATTAATCAAGTCATATGTGAATGGCTATATAATTGCAACTGGAAGGGAACTTGGAGATTATTGAGATAAACAGATGAAACTGACTCCCAGAAATGCTGTTTGCCCAAGCAGTTTGCCTAAGATCATATAGCATGTTAGGGGCAGAGTAAGAACTAGAACTCAGAACTCTTGATTTTTATTCTTAGACTACATTTTTTCCCTAATATGTCATACTCTACCATTACATACCCATAAACTGCCCCCTAACTCCAGCCAGCCATATAATCACGTTGCTCAATCAGGACACTATTCTCATTCCTAGGGAAAACCAGAGAGTCCATTTTGAAATGGTAATCAAACAGTATAGTGAACTAACTCCCTGAGGATGGCATTTACTAAAGCCTTGTTTGCAAAGTCCTCTAAGAGCCCAAAGCAGGAACAAAAAGGCACAGCGACACTGCCTATTAAGGGTGCTTACAGGGGTTCCAGTGTTTCACACTGACCCCAGTATTTTCTCATCTCCCAGACTCCGCAGTCATTCATATACGCATTAATTCAACAGATACTTGCTGGGTGCCCACTAGGTGCCAGGCACAGTTCTCAGAGCTGAGCGCATAGCAGTGAAGTGCACATTCTAGCTGGGCGAGAGGGACAGTAAACAAAATAAGTAAACAAATATAACACAGCATATCAGAGGGTGATGTTGCTATAAAGAAAAAGTAAATCAAAAAAGGAAGGTAGGGAGTCACAGAGGTAGAGATGTATTTTAAAGTAAGGTGATCAGGAAAGAGATCTTCCTAAAAAAATGATTTACTGGGTCATTATTATATATATGCCCGTATGTACATATACAAATGTGTACACATATATACCAGATATTATACACATATATATGAATGAATTGGTGATAGATACATGTCCTCTCTTTAACAGTGATTTAACATGTCACTGTGGGCCCAGCTCTAAGTAGCCAGCTGTATAGTGTAATTTGAAAAGTCCTGCAAACTACCTCCTACCTCCTTCAAGGAAAAAAAAAGGCTTCTCATGGCATGTCCCAGTGCCCAATTCCTAGATTTCCCTTTTGTCCTTTGGGCCAAAGCAGTGATTCTCCAACTTCAATGTACATCAGAACCACCTGGAAGGCTTGTTAAAACACAGACTGCAGAGCTGACCCTCAGAGTTTGTGATTCAGTAGATCTGGGGTACACACATGAACTTGCATTTCTAACAATTTCCCAGGTAATGCTGATGGTGCTGGTCCAGGGACCACGTTGAGAAAGACTAAGTGAAGTTATTATAGCTGGAAGGTTTTTGTTAAAATGAAACTATTACCTGAGAAAGGATACCTTCATTCCTTAGGATGCATGGACATTATTAAAGTAATTATCCTTAAAAAGCAGAATGCTTAAGAAATGGGACTGTTTTTTTTAACTGGGAAAATTTCAGAAGCCTCAGCCCAAGTCTCCAAGCATTGAGGAATTATAGCAAGGAACATGTCCTAAGTAGGAGGTACCAACAATATTTCATTGTTCATCTGTCAATGCTTTGCATTTTCGTAACATGTAGTACTTTTACAAGCCCCTTTGCCCACTACTCTCTCTTGACCAGTTAACCTATTAGGTAGACAGAACAAGTGTAATTATTACATTTCATAGGTAAGAAAATTGAGACATAAAGAGGTAATATGGTCTCCCGTGGGCCATCAAGTCTGAGAACCCCAGGTGCCTTACTCCTAATGCAGTGTTCTTTTTCCACTGACACTAGCTATAGCGTTCTCCTAGGGCATCTATTCCTGGGTTATTAAAATCCAGGACCCATAGTTGTTCTTTGCCTTTTGCTCCGTTCAAAATCCCACTTGCTGCAAGTAGATTATCCATATAAGTGATTAACTATGACAAGTCCTAGGCCCTGCATGGGTTTCCTCTGCCATAAACACATTTCTCGTCTTCTCCTACCAGATATTGTACAGAGAAAATGCTAACTCATTTTATTATTAGTCTAAGCTGGAACTCATCATTATGAAAGCAAACCTGCTGGGGGAAAAACACACATAATGTTTTCCAAAGGCAAATAGAAATGACATTTTGATTATATGTACCATTGCTTTCATTCCATTAGTAGAGATAATTGAAAGTTTTCTGTATCACTAAAGCACCCAGCAAAATGAAAGTGGATTTGTTAAATCTGATGGCTGGTGAATCACATTCTCAGGTGTTTAAATATACTCCCCTCTCCAGAAAAAAGAAGTGAAGGATAAAATCCTCCTTCCCACTATTTGCTGGTCTGGTCATTTTCTCTACTCCTGCACTGATGCTCATGGTGAGAGAGTAAGGTCTCCCATTGAATCTCACAGATGGTGACCCTGCGGTCACAAAGAGCTGTCTCCCTTCTGCTTCTGTACTGTCTTTGGCCACCCTGGAGCCCAAGGTTTTAGAAGTTTAATTTCTAAAATTGCCCTCATCTGTCTCCCAACTCATTGATATTCTGACGTCTTCCTCCTGTACTTTGCCATTGAGACCGCTTATTTATTCAAGAAACAGTTATTAAACACTCGGTATGTATCAGACACTATACAAGCCACCAAACAGGCTGCAAAAATGAGTTTGAAATAGTCCTATCTTCAAAGCACACGGCATATAATAGAACCACTCTCTAAATCACGTAGAATCATCAACATTCAGGAGTATTCTAGATGTAGATTATATTCCCATTTTAGTTGCTCCCCATTTTCATTCTCTGTACTCATTGTATCTTCAAAGAAAGCAAATTGATGAGTTGATGAGTTTTTTCAGCTTGAACATAAAATAGGCACTATTAGGAAAGAAAATATACCTAGGGAAGAGAAAAGTGGGACAAGGAAGGAGCACTAGTCTGAAGTTCTGAGCACATACAAAAATAGTTATGTATCAGCAGCCCAAAAGCATAGTAACTAGGGAGCTGTGTAGGATCTAACCTCTGCTGTTTCCATGTGGACCATGGAAACTGAATTTATGTGGGTCATAAAGCTTTGATGATTAGAAAGTCCATATTGATGACAGATCCATTGTGAATGTGTTTTTGCTGAGCTTTAGACTCCAAAGTCTGCAGTGAAAACAACTATTCCTTAAAAAAAAAAATTTTCATGTGCACAGAAGCACAGGGACCGAGCATGTAAGAAAACAGCTTGGGCTAGGGGAGAGACAGCATAATGCGGAGGATTCAGTTAGCTGAGTCAGTATTAAAGAATCCATGAGAAGAGATTCAAACCATAATCCAACAGTGTGTGCGTCAGTGTGTGTGTGTGTGTGGGTGTGCGCGCGCGCAGATGTGTACACAAATATATATGCACAGGAAAAGTGTGGAAGGCCGATCATAAGGGATTTTATGAGGATGTACGTCATTTAAATAAATTCCGAATTCATAATCCAGAAAGAAAGACAAGTTTAGAAAACCAAAAGTGCAATCAGAAGTTAAGGATGAAATTCTAATTCTGGTGACCAAGTGGCTCAAGGAAGATCACTGACACATATTCCTCATATTTATATTGAGCCACATGACTCTCAGCAGCTTCAAGAGGCTGCTCAGGCTCTGACACCACCACTCTTTAGGTTGAGCTTTGTGAATAGTGGAATCCCAGTTAGAGGTTCACAGCAGATATTCAGCTGGTTCTCAGATCTGTCCTTTGAAACCTATTTCTACCAGCTCTGCAAACCTGTTCTGGCCTGGAGGGCGTTTTCTCAGCACAGGTGCTATAACCAGGCTTACCAGTGACCATCAAAGATGCCAGTGACATGATAATACAGCCAGGCCTGCCATGGGGGGCTGTGGTCATGGATACAGGTAGCTGCAGGAAGATTTAGAGGGTTCAGGAGTAGCATTGATGGGGAGGAGGGTTCTACATATCTGCCTTCGAGTTTCTAGGATGGTGGAATAAGGAGTGTTATTCTATTTGTAAGAATGCCTAGGGATTCTGTTGCCTATCAGTAGTGACCCTTACATGCAAGCACAACGTGCAGCTTTTAGACTTGGCTATGCTGAGTTCTGCTGGGTGGTTGTTATGGCACACATTAGAGTAAAGGGAAGTACCAGGGTGGAGGTAGAGATTAAAAAATAATCTATGTAGAAGTAGGCTTTAGATTTTATTCATGTGGTACTCTCACTCTGAGACTGACCCATAAGTATGGCACTGTAGATGTTGCTCTGGTATCTCATATATTCACAAGTACTTACATGGACATCTTGGCCCTGAGAGGAGCAAGTTGATGATAAAATTGATGACATAGCTGAGTTCCTTGAAGGCCAGTTGGAAGTTAGCAATGCAAATTGTAAGCTTTGTACTTCTTGGACTCTTCTTGCATTCCCATTTGCTCCTGAAGATGCTGAAATATTGTTTTATTCTTTGGTATTCCTGGTACTATGCAATCAAGAAACTCATTGGAGAGCTATAGATATAAGCCTCAAAGCCAGGCCATCACAAATGATCTAAGTACTCTCTGTCCACCCTGCAGGGCCACAGAGGCAGGCTTCAAGATGGAATAGGTTGTTAAAGAGGGGGGCCCTTGCAATGTTCAATTGATTGGTGTTATGGAATCAAAGTGGTGACAGTTCAGCTCAATAGCATAGCAAAATATTGCTTGTAGGGCTACACAGGTGCACAGCCTTCTAGGAGAGGCCAACAAGCTATCAGCCCAGCATTTCTGGCTTCTAAGAAATGAATAATTCAGAAATTAAAGTGAGAAGGCAATCAGTCCATGAGTCTGATGGTCTTGCAAAGATGATTGCCTTGACCATTACCACACATCCATTTCCCATCATGTCCCAGACCTCAAATTTGGCTATAATAACCCAAAATCTGGATAACTGTTAAATGTCTTATAACAGAATGCATATGGGAATGGGAGGTGCAGAGGGTTGAGATATGATATCGCCAATAGTCACATTGGACACAATGGTCTCTTTGGTAAATGTTTGACATGGGGGAAGGATGTCAAGGGATATGCCCAAAGTAATGTAATGATTTGGGTTTTGGAGAGAGTCCTCCCACTATAAGAGACTATGGGAATGGCTAATACATCCTCCAGAGGTCAATGAGGGGGTCATTTGTCCAAAAAACAAAAGAATGAGTATTGCTAATAATTAGTGACTCTCAAGAAGTACTGGGTATCCATCATGTTCATTCATTTATTCATACAACAAATGCTTATGTCCTGCTACATGCCAGGATCTATTCTAGAAAGAAAAAATAAAACAACAACAACAAAAAAACATCAGACAAGAATTCCTGCCTTCACAGAGCTGACATTCTGGTGGGAATACAAATAAATAAAATATATAAAATGCCAGATGATGATGCATGCTATGAAGAAAAATATAGTTGCAAAGGGATGTAGTGACTGCAGGGGATGCGGGAGGGGGAAGGGGAGGACCTGAGTTCCAGTGACTGACACAATCAGAGATACAGAGTGCAACGAGATTAGTCTAGATGGTCTTGAGGCAGTTAGTGATAATGAGGCTGTGAGTGTTGGAGGACAGGGAGAGGTGAGGGCTTTTCTAGAAACACCAGGTTTTAGAAATTTATTTTCATTACTGTCCCAAGAAAGCATGAAGACTAGGGGAGGAGCAGTTTTCTCTAGGAGCAGGTAGGAGATCTCAGGTAAGATGGCCTCTCCCCCAGTCTTCATGCCTTCATTGGAGCCAAGAGGGTGCCCAAAAATGTGCACACTATGCCCCCACCTTCCTCCAGGAGTCAAGGGAAGCCTTTCTGATGTGACATAAGCCTAGATTAGAGGGCCTGGATTCCATTCAAAGCGACAAGGACCTCACCTATGGTGTGATTAAACGTCTCTCAAGCTCACACAATGAGATTCTTGAAACTGAATCAAGGTTTTAGTCCAAGTTCTATATGAATTTGGAAACTAAGAACTCTGGAATACACTATTCATAAATCTCTGGAAGCTCAAAGTGTGTTGCAGATTCTGAGTAGTGTGATAAGGTGTTTGTTTTGTCCTTAAAAGATTTAAAATACTAATTCCTTTGGTTTACTTCCCTTGATTCCCAGCAGACTGTACGGCCCCTCGCATCTGGTTTGATAAAGGTGCAGCAGCAGCAGGAAGCATACTTTATAACAAAGACTGCCTGGAGACCCACCCTGGTAACTAGAACAAAGACAGAGAGTCCGGTTTGCTTTATCACAAACAAGACAGGGCCCCAGGAGATGCAGTGAAGAGGTGCAGGAACTCACTCTAGAGTCTTGGGATAGTAATTCATGTAGAATCTGTTCCTTGCACCCAAGTGATAGGTATGCTCAACCTAGATCTAAGTCCCTGACAGCAGGAAGATGACTCATCATAGCTCTGGGTAAATGTAGCTTCCCCATGTCCTCCTCCCAAACTCCGCTTAGGACTCATCAAATTTATGCAGCAGACATGAGAGGTGAGGAGAACCTAGCTCTCACCTCCAAGCTGCATCAGCTTTCCCTCAAGGGACAAGCTTTTAAGGTTAAGGCCAAATGAGAGGGGAGCTCGGGGTACCAGCACATGCACGCACCCTCCCATTATTATGTAAGAGTTCCCATCTGACGCTAAGCCTTATCTCTAGAAAGATGTACTGCAAGAGTAAGTCTAGGAAATTGTCTGTCATAGATGTATAGAAGGATTAGTCTCAGGTGGCGCTGGTTAGTGCCGCAAGATAAGAGCTGCATGGGGCAAGTTCATTCCAACTCAGGTTTTATTATAGGAACCAAGTGGTATGATGGCAAACAAAATCACATTCTCTGTGTGACTATGAGAAATCAAATGTAGCAATTGGTTATTTTCTTGGATCTACTCATGTGCTTAGCAGGAGGGTTTCTAGCCATACCTGTATGGGTCAACCATCTTCTGGCCTTTCCTGATAAAAATTTTGGACATGACTCAGACTAAGATCCTATAGATTGCAAAAATTTTTGAACTTACATGTAGAAGTAGATCATTAGCTGGATGAAGAACCAATATACTTTTATAAAATCCATGTCAAATCATACTAGTAATTGGATTGGTGATTACTACACTAAGTTCCATGAGGGCAAAGATGGATTCTTGTCTGCTTTTCATGCTGCTGTATCCCCAGTGCTTATGCGAGTATCTGATACATTCTAGTACTGCAAGTACAATTGCATAGTAATAGAACAAGTGCAATCTCCTTTGTGTGCAGAAACACAAAGAGAGATATTCTCCATCTTCAGTGCAACCAGACTGGTAGGTGCATAGCTCTGTTGTGCTGCTGAGGAGTAGGAAGGAGTTCTGCAGAGTGATGTCAAACTTGTGAAAACAAGGAGCATGCTGCTTGAGTTCTAGTTCTTGATGATGCAAGAGTTGAAGGCAGGTTTGATGTATGATCTGGTAGGCAAAACTCAAATCCAGAATTAAGGGCCAGGGTAGATATACAGGGAGGACAACTGAAAACCTAGCAAAGAAGCTCCAAGGCCATAATCAAAGGAGCAAGTGGACAGTGGAGACCCAGGTGCCCAGCCAGGTTGGGGAAACTACAGTGTTGGTTTGATCACTGACAATTCAGAGATAAATGCTGACTCTTCTCTCAACACAGTTTTTATTGTATTATCCACCCGTGCATTTTTAAGTGTACTACTTGACTTCTGGGGCTCTGTGCATCATTTTTAATTAAGAATAGCAAATGAGAAGATTGAAAAAGGAAAATAACCAAGGGCCAAGAGCAATGAACAGAGTACATGTCAAAAAAGAAAAGAAAGAAACAACTGCTATGAGAAGTCAAATTTTAAAAATGTCTCCCATTTGGTTTGCTTCACTGAGTTGGTTGCCAATAAGAAAGACTAAAGTTGTAAAGACAGAATTGCTTGAAAAGGCACTTCTCCCCTCTGCCCTGCCCTAATCCCATGTGCATGATTCTTGCTAAACATTCCTGAAGCTCCAGGAAATGAAAATGTGAGAATTGATCCATCTGTTGTGAGTCAGCCCAAGAAATGGTCAACAGTGGGTTCTGATGCCAGGTCCCTGATGGCAGGTGAAGCTGGCCTTCAGCTTGACTTTATTGAGCTTTGGGACTATTCTAAAAGTACACAAAAGGAATATAAAATGTGATATTTAACTAGAAGAGTCATACAGTCCATATGGGAGAGAGAAAATATAAATACTCAGAGAACAAAATTCATTCAGTGTAGGATAGGAATAGCTATTGCATTATCCTGAGAAGGCCAAAAGCTACAATGATCTCTCTTCCCTCTGTACCTCTATCCAACAGCAAGGATGAGTCATAGCATGTAGTGGCAGTATTCTTTAGGTTGTTTTTGAAAACTACTAATAATAATCATGGTAGTAGTAGAATAACAGCAATAATAAAATCTAATAAGTCTGCTAGAAATGCATTGAATTTATATTATGTCCCCATTACAACTCTCTCTCTTTCTTGACTTTACCTTTCTTGCCACTCTTTCAATATTCCTGGACTCCTACCAATATTCATCCCTAAGACAATTCCATCCAAAGAAGAGAATAAAAGCAAATGTATCTGTCAAGATAAGCTAGGTTATGCAGTGGTAACAAACAACTTTAAAAACACTATTGGCTTAAAGCAAGGACTTATTTCTTGCTAACACTACATGTTCATAATGAGTTGTCAGGGGGCTGTGTTCATTATAGGCAAACAGGGACTCTGGCTGATGGACCAGCTTCTAAAGTTGCCTATTACTATCCCAGATAGAGAATTCAGAAGGTTCTTGCACCCACAATTAAATGCTTCAGCCTGGAAATGACTGGGCATCAATGGCCAGAACTAGTTACATGGCCCTAGTCGACCACAAGGAGACCAGGAAAAACAATTGAGTTATGTATCCAGAAGATAGAGATCTAGAAATGTTTGGTGAACATCAGAATGACCACCTTAGCAGTTAACATCAAGTCATATTTGCAAACAATTTACATTTTGGCCTTAAACAAATTTTCAAATTTTGGCTCTACTGAAAAGATTATGTGTGTGAATTTCAAACTTATATATGGAAATCACATTATTCATGTTTAGCTCTTGGTTTGCTTTCTGTTCATCCTATTGCCCTAATTTCTAATAGCCCCGCCCAGGAATATCAGATCCTATATGCAGTGGGTCAGTGCTAATGTCAATGCCTAGTTAGAATATAAAGATAAGAAAGCTTCTTGTTCTTCTCAAAACTTTTTCCAGACTTAAGGAACCAATTTTTAGGGTACAATGTCCTGATGAGTCTGGTGGGCCATGAGTCCTTCTGTATCTTTGAGCTTAATTTATTACATTGTTCATATGTTGGCCTGTGGAGCTCTCTATTAGTATCTGGCATAAGATTCTGTAGATGCTACATGGTAGGGATGTGAAGTTATTGAATCCCCAACAGTAGTGTCACTGACTAATGTTCCAAAGACTATTTTACCTAAGTTTAAGAACCTGATGCATATGCCATGTTACTACTATCGTAAGTAATGCTATAAGATTGCATGATCTTGCTCTAGAAATCACTTGGTTACTCCATCATTAAGTAGCTTCTGATATCAGTGGGAAGCTAGGGCAAATTCTCTTATAAACTGCATTCAGATTGTTTGCAAACATGAAGTTTTGGACACAAGCAGACTTAGGCAAGAACATAGAGCACTGCAATGATATTAAAAAGGACACTGGGATAGAATCAGGAAATTTAGTTTTGACCCTAATTCTGCTATTGACTAGCTATATGAGCTTTGAAAAATATTTCAGCCAAATCATCTATCTTTTCAAAACCTGTTTCCTAATTCGTAAAATTGGGAACTAATAGAAACTGATTTCAAAATTTCCTTCTAGTTTAAAGAGTATATTTTTCTATTATTGGCTAAGTTACGACCCATAAATCCATGACTTTTACTGGGAAAAATCAACAAACACACATCCCAAGTAATGTAGAATTGGGGAAAAGTCATATTTATATATAAAAGATAACCTAATTTTATTTGTATATGATTATTATCTGTACTGACACAAGAGACATAGGACTATAAAATAATAATTTTTAAAAATTGTTTAACTTGAAAATATGGATGAAGAGGTTCTCATAAATTAGTATATGTGCTGCATTTTTTCATTCATTTCTACATCCATTCATTTAAAAATATATTGAGCATCTACTATGTAATCAGCTGGGCTAAATGAGCAGAGAGGGACAGGGAAATTGAGGACATTGGCAAGAGCATTACTGAAATAATGAGTCAAGGCATCTAAGCTATGGAATAAAGAAAATAATGAAGGGGGAGTACTGATGGATTGGGAGAAAGTCCAGGGCTCTATGAACTGGAGGTGCCAGTGGGGCTAAAGAAAGGTCATAGTATAAATAATTGGATAAGCAAGTTGGAAGGAGAGAAAGTTGTAGTCAGGAAGGAAGATGTGAGACTCCTACTTCTGACCAAGATAGAGAAGCAAGAACCAGATTTACTTCCCTGCCTGAAATGATTTTTTTAATGGACACAATATAAGAAAATAATTTTCAAGACACTGAATATCAGACAAGGATTGTGTGATCCCTGAGACAGAGGAAACAAAGTGAGCCCTACAGATACCCCAGCTTACTAGCTTACTGCTGTGAGTTTCCAGGTGTGAGTTGGGGGAGGGGTGTAGTGCCTGATCTCACCAGCCAGACTAAAAAATCTGGGACATCAGGTACAGTACTTAGAAGGGTATTACCTTCATAGTAGAGAATAATAAATCCTAGACTAAACATGGCTCTGCTTCTGCCCACAAGACTTAAAGGATCAGACTGTTTCCAGGTAATTTAACTGCATCACAAAACAAAGCTCAAGAGAATTTACAGAACTACATACCCTGGGCAACATAGAGAGACTTTGTCTCTACAGAAACATTTTTAAAATTAGCCAGGTGCAGTGATGCACACCTGTGGTCCCAGCTACTCAGAAGGCTGAGGCAGGAAGATTACTTGAGCCCAAAAGTTTGAGTTTACAGTGAGTTATGATCACACCACTGCACTCCAGCCTGGGCAACAGAGTGAGACCACATCTCTAAAAATATATATATGTGTGTATTTATGGATACAAACATATGGAGCATTCAATAAGATTAAAATTCACAATGTCCAGCATCCAATCAAATATTACCAGGCATACAAAGAAGCAAAAAAATACGATGACTCATAATAAAAGGGAAAAAATCAAAACCGATCCAGAATTGATACAGGTGTTAGAATTAGCAGACATGGACATAAAACCAGTTATTAATAGTATTCCATGCATTCAAAACGTTTGTGGGTGAAGACAAGGGTAAAAGCACATGCAAGTATAATGTTGGGTACTAGCTCACAGCAACCTCAAATTCCTGGGCTCAAGCAATCCTCCTGCCTCAGCCTCCCAAGTAGCTGGGACTACAGGCACATATCACCACACCTGGCTAATTTTTCTATTTTTTGTAGAGATGGGGTCTCGCTCTTGCTCACACTGGTCTCAAACTCCTAGCCTCAAGCAATCCTCCTCCTTGGCCTCCCAAAGTACTAGGATTACAGGCATGAGCCCCTGCACCCTGTCTAAAGTAGATTTTTTAACACTATAAACTTAAAAACACTCTTGTAAATATTAAAATATATAAAATGAAGCAAATTTAGGGGGGAAGGAGATTATGTACAAAACCTCAGTCATTGTCCATCCTAAATTTGCCCTGCATTTACTTCTTAGCTGATATACAGCTTGTCTTTAATCTTTTATTTTAGGAAGAGGCTTTCTGGGCTCTGCTGGTAATAGCAATACATGAGTTTTCCAAGAATGCTGACCTGTTACAAAAACTTGCCCTTTTAGTCTGTTTCAATCTGTCTGGTCACTTGGGTTTCAGAGCAGCCGTGTCGCAGGCACTGCTGAGCTCTCATAATTAGCCCTCTGGCATTCCCCTCACTTTTTGTCTCCTTTGTCAACGAGATAGGGTTCTTTGACCCAAGCTGCTTTTAAATTTTCTTTTCTCCTCTGACCAGAATAGAAAAACGTGGAGAGTAAATACATTTCCAACCTTCCCTTGTCTACCTTCATAAGACTCTATTGTCTATGTCAGAATTAGAAGGCTCAACTACATATAAGAATATAAGAGAAAAGCAAACTCCAAATGACACTGGCTTAAATAAGAGAGGAGTATATTTTTCTCTCACGTAACCAGACTCCTGCAGGTAAGCAGTCTAGGACTGGTACACAAGGTCCACAAAGTCACTCCCCACATTCCTGTGTCCAGTCCTAGGTGTATGCAGTTCTAGGGAGCAGGATGGACAAAAGGGAAGAAGGGTCATCCTGCATATTAAGGAGACAAGTTGCAACCAAAGCTAAAGGTCACATCTCATTGGCCAAAGCATGATAATATAGTTACGCTAGCTGCAAGGGTACCTGGGAAATGTAGTCTTTTACTGGGTAGCAATGTGGGCACACCCCACACCCCAAATATGAGTCTTTATTATTAAGAAGGGAAGAATGGACTTTGGGAGGCACTGGAAGTCTTTGCCATAGTATCTCTCATTATCAGAAAAATAACTCGTGTTAATCTATTGTACATCTTTCTAGCGAGTTCTTTCTTCTACATTTTGTAGGTAATTTGTACAGAAGAAGGAGTCACTTATTTTGTACAGAAGAATATTAATGTATAGCAATGTATCCTTGAGATTCACAACTCCTAACTTATTGCATATATCATAAAGGAGCGTAGCCTTTTCCCTCTTAAAATATATTTTATAACAAATCAATTTTTAAAGAATTATGAGGTATTTCCCTCAAAATTGATGATGGCACAATGAACAATCCAAAGTCATAAGCCAATGAAAGGCATTTAAAATATATACTCTACCTATTGCCAAAAGGACTTGAGAGAGTTTAATTAAAGTACTAATAGAGATACATGTAAAAATATATATTCCTAATATAATATGGTGTTTGCCATTCACTTCCAAATAATCTATTCTGGGGCATGGTATAATAGGTGGCAGTATAAGTGAAACAAGTTCAGCCATGCTAATTGTTAAAGCCAGGTATTCTGTCTATTTTTGTATATGTTGTAAATTTTTCATATTAAAAAGTTAAAATTTTTTTTAAAAAGGAAACACCTTAAGTCAATAAAGAATATCTGTCAAAAGGGGAAAGAAAACACAAGAAAGATATGAAATTTAAAAATTAAACATAAGAGAGGCCATACAAAGGAAGCAGGGGTATAGAAGTTTCCTAAATATGATGAAGCAAAGTACAGAACTTTCCATGTACTTCAGCAAATTCCATTCCACAATAATTAAAAATCTACTCTATATGAGACATTTTAGAAACCACCCAGTCTCTACGGTTAAGACATTTTCATTGCAGTGAAAGATATAGGAATGTAGACCTATATCATCCAAGGCAAAAATGTGCTGTTTTAGAGATGCAAACAGCATTTTGCTAGAGTGGAAAGTAGGGAGAGGTTACTTGGAACTGCTGGTGGTGATGGTGGGTGGGGGCGGCTTGTGGGGCATTCATGGGTGAGGCTGCCTTTGAGCTGGGCTTCATGGCAGGAAAGGATTTCCAGACCATGCCCATGGTGTGGTTTGGGAGAGAAAGACTGAGAAAACATCATAAATAAAAGTCAAGGAGTTGGGAAAGCGTGTATGTTTGGGAATCGGTGAGTGTAGGTGCTTGGTAGCAGTTGAGTTGGGAAGCTTGAGAGACTGGATCTGAGAAGCCTTAAATGATACACTCAGGGATTGGGACCTGGTTCTCTGGGCGGTAGAGGAATAGGAGAATAGGAGAAGAAGGACGGTGAGCGTGTTTGTTTTGATGACCTCTATTTTCTCAGAAAGTAGTGAGCAAGACTACTGTTGATGAGATGTTTGTTCATTTGAAAAGAATGTAAAGGGTTTAGAAGAGGATAATATGATGAGGAATCAGGAAAAGGAACAAAGGGGTTGTGAGAAACCTTAAAGTGCCCACTGAGATATTGGAAGTAAATTTGTCTTCACATTTTCTGACAACGAAAGCAAAAGGGCAAACATGTTAGGCTAAATAACATTTTGGCTTTTGACAAGTACAGGTACATAAACCATGATGCAAAAACGCACGTGCTTTCTCTCCCCACTTCCTTCTTCAGCACAGTGGGATGACCTTGACATTGGAACCAAGGAAGGTGACAGTGAATAGCTGAAGTATGGGCATGCATGAGAGAAAAAGAGAGATTGTGAGAGCAAGAGAGCAGGAGGAGAGAGGGGCGTTATTTGTCACTTAGTTAAGTAGTTAGGAAGAAACGATCACTGGATAGTAGTTTTTGGTCAGAGGAGCAGGATATGTCAATACACTATGAATAAGCTGGCTGACATTTGGGATAAGTTCTTAAAGCAGTGCTGGGTATTCTGGGGCACAGTGACACTAAAAGTAGAGAACAGAATTTTCCATAAAGAAACTTGTAGTAAGGGAAATTTAAATGAGAACTAAGAGACATTGTCTGATAGAGCAGGAGGGAGACAGAACTTTCCCCTCCTTTCTTTCAGAAGGACATTGTAATGTCAAAAACAAATATGGAGATTTAAGCAGAACACCTTTCAAAACGACAGTGCCGTAGCAGAGCTAATGGTGGGCCCCAGAAGGCCGCAGAGCGCAGAGCGGAGCAGCTCGCCCAGCACACTCGCACTCCGAGCCCGTGGCATCTCCACCATGTGGTTCTGTCGGGGGGCAAGCTATGAATCGGAAGACAAAGCTAGAGCTGAAGGATGCTTTTAGGTCTTTTTTTTTTTTTTAGGTGTCCAGTGCTCTCATTTTATAGATGAGGAAATAGGTCCAGAAAGATACAGTGGCTTGCCCAAGATCACTGCTCACTTAGGGGCAGAACCAGGTGGCTGTCCAGACTCTTGACTCATATTCCACTGCTCTCCTCACCATTTCCACTATGCTGTCACATGGTGTCCCGAGGCTGGTGCAGTTCACTGTGGAAGTGCCACCAAGGTCTTTGCAGCCCTGATGGCTGGGCACACCATTCCTAGATACACAACGATGGGGACATGCTCTGTAGCCGGCCAGTAAATGGGAACTGAGAGAAGCAGTCAGATGGGGATTTCAGGAAATACTCTAAAGTGGTTTTAGAGGGTTTTAGAAAAAAAATCTACTTACCACCCTGTCTCAGGGATATTAAAATGCAGTGCAAACCTCCCTCCTACAGTTAGGCTTTCTGTGTCTTCTGGGGACTGACAGATCTTCTCTCTAAAACACATTGATCCTCTGAGGGAAACAGACCACAAAGTTCCAAATCCTCTCCCAACTGAGAGGTAGAAGGCTGGGAGCTTTAAAACGCGTTCCACTAGGAAGGATGAACGTGGCGATAATTATCTGAGTAACTTTTCCAGCCGCTGACTCCCATCTCCCTGAGCCCACCAGGACCGGGTGCACCTGCACAACCCCTGCAGGGAGCAAGTGCCAGATCTCAGCACAGAACCAACGGGAGGGTTTTTTGCAAATACTTTGCCCAGAGGTTGAGTGAGGTGCTGCATAAAGATAGGAGGATGACCACCAGGGCTTGCATAGCAAAGCCTGAGAGAAAGAAGCTAGATATGCCTTAGGTTTCCAGATGCTTTTAAAAGGAAGTAAGGGAGAAAAAAGGGCAGAGTCAGAGTTGTATAAATTTTTATACATTTGACCTTAAATCATTTTAAATGTATATGAGATAAGAAATGAGCTATGGAACAAAGCCCCCTTTATTTTTAGTCACTAATTTAGACCCTTTTAGAAGAAGAATATATGCCCCAGTAGCCATGTGCCCAGATCTATACATAAAGTAGTTTATGGAACAGTTCTGATTTTAAAGAAATCTGTCCTGTAGCAAGACCATGCATCCTGGTTTTCTGTTGTCTGGATTTGTACACAGAATATGGTAATATGGGTACCATGTGTGTAAGGCGAGTGGCTAGCTGAGTGGCTAGCTCTGCACAGGTATTTGAGACTCTTTGAATCACACATACATACAATTTTAGAGTTGGAATGGACAAACCTTGAAGATCTTTAGTCCAACCCTTTTGTTTTATAAATGGAGTGACCATGGCTTAGAAAGTTGAAGTTGATCGTCCACGCCACAGAGCTGGCTATTCATTTTTAGTCCAGAACCCTTGTCACACTGTGTCTCTCTGTCCTGGTGCTATGAAGGTCTCCCTTCGGGAGATCAAGGGCCACTCAGTGGGTACCGTTTACCAAATGCAGCCTTTCATGAGGCACTGGTTTATGTCCATCACAACTGACATTTTGAGGTTCACAAGCCTGTGCCCTAATTATATGTCACTGAAACCCCGCAGCAGAGCTTAGGCCCTATGTATGTTTTAACTGGTCTTTGTATTACTCTAGGCTGATTGTCACCTCTTTAGCACACTTAGCAACAGTTTCTTAAAAACTGAGAAACAGTTGGTTAGTTCCTAGTCACAGCTTGTTCTGTGAGGGAATAGAGCTCATTTCCTGTATCTTCGTGCCATGAAATAAAGCGGTCTTTGGTGTCAGAAGTGTTTTTGTTGCTTGTCAGAATCTGTGGAGGTCTTTGTGTATATGTATTTTGTTTTAGAAAACCCTTATGATTCTTGGAATTTTATAACCACACAGTTTTAGTTTTAAAATTTTACATTAGTCATGCCAGCTTTAGTTAAATTCATTTAGTTGCTAGGAGAGGAGCTCTCTCAAGATAGCTCAAGGAAGGGGTGGATGTTACCAGAAATTGAATATTAATGCCACAGTAGATCTGGACCTTGGGCAGCCTGGGTCTGCAGGGTGGTCCTAGATCCAGCACGGTTATAAGGCCTTCGTTTGCAGTTCCAGTTTAAGCTCCTCTCCCCAAGTAGACATTATCCTGTCCTCCTGTCACCCAGTCTTCACAAACTCTGTATATACCTTTTCTTTACCTATTGCCTCTGCTTATTCCAAGTTTCTGTTCCCTCATGACCTTGGCTTGCCTGTGGCCCACTATGGCCCTCTGACCTTTTTCCCATCATAAAAACCTTTCTATCCCCAGGTAAGTGTGTCATGCTCTTGCTGTTTCCTAGCTTACATTCTTGAAAGAGGGGATTTAATTGGCCTCCAATCATTTTTTTTTTTTTTTTTTTGCCCCAGGACATATCATTTGTCACCCTTTAGTGTAGCTTTCCATGAACCAGAGGCGCACCAGGTCCAATCCACTGTGGGTGCAGGATGGACTGGAGTCACGTGATAGAAGACATTGCTGCCCCCTGCTGGTCCTATCAGCAGCTACAAGTAGGGCGGCTCCTCACAGAAGGGGTTACAGCCATGTCCTTGGCCTAAGGGAAATAAATAAATCATCAGGAAGGCAGCTGAAAATGATGGAAAGTAGAATTTAACTGAGAGCTTAAGATTCAGTTTTCAACTCTGGAACTTAGTAGCTATGTACCATTGAGCAACTGTAAATCTCAGCTTGCTGTCTGTATTTGTGAAGACCAAATGAAATAATATACATGAAAACACATTGTCAACTATGCAGCATCACATCTATCTAGAGCATATGACCTCCTCTGAGTCCCTCCTAAGCATAAAACTTTCCATTTGTGATATTTTTGTGTTTCCTTTTCTAAATTGAATATCATCTCCCAGCGCAAAGCTTGTACCTCTGGGATCAAATGATGAGCCCTTGTTTTTTGAACCTGCAGAAATGGTACAGAGAGATCAAGGTTGTTACCTTTTATACATAGCTGACCCAAACTACAGTATTCCCAGAGTGTTTTGTTCAGAGAGCGTAGAGTGTTAGAGCTGGCACCCTTTAGAGTCTTCTCACCCAAACCCTCTTTATTTGCAGTTGAAGAACTAAGGCTTAGAGAGGGGAGTCGACTTCCTCAGTATCGCTGATAGACCCAGAACAGAATTCACTCAATCATCTATTGCTGCATAACAAATTACTTCAAAACTTAAAGACTTAAAACAACAAACATTTGTCTAGTAGTTTCTGTGGGGGAGGAATCCAAGATTGGGTTAGACTGGTGGCTCTGGCTCAGGATTTCCTGCGAGGTTGCAGTCAGCTGAAGGTGCGATGGGCTGGACCCGCTTCCAAGATTGCTCCTGCACATGGCTGTTGGCAGGAGGCCTCGGTTCCTCACCTCGTGGACCTCCCTCTAGTACTGCTCAGATGTCTGTCCACATGACATGGCAGGTGGTTTCCCCCAGAGTGAGTGATCCAAGAGAGAGCAAGGAAGAAATGGCAGTGACTTTCATCTCCGCTTCTCAGCAGTCCCATGTCAACACTTCCACCATGTTCTACTCGTCAGAAGCTGTCCCTTAGTGCAGTCCACATTTGAGGAGAGGGGAGGGAATTGCATGCCACCAACCACTGAAGAATGAAGTACCAAAAAATTTGTGGACATATTTTTAAAACATCACAGAAGATTTCCTTTAATATTGTATTATCCCTGTAAATGAGTTTCCATAAGAGATTAGCTTTTTTTTTTTTCAGTTACTTGATGAAAGATAATTCTCATTCAGAAATAATTAGCAGAGGGGAAATTAATTTATGAGGATACCTTCTCAGGGGGACATTAAGAAGAACTCTGTTGCAAACAAACGAGTAAAACAAGTAGAGAAAGGTATAGGAAAAGAAAGCCAACAGGGAAAAACAGAAGCCAGGGTGCATTAGATTCAGATTCTGTGGGCAGTTTTCTTTCAATTCAGGAGGCATTGCATGAACAGATGCTATGCAAAGCATGTCTAGGGGCAGGGGTTTGAAGATACATAGCCTTTAGAGTCCCCAATTCAGGTTGCAGAGCATGATCCATATATATATAAACAGCCCAAATATAGATATCAAAGAAGCTATTAAATACTGCAACAGAGGTACCTAAACTTATATTAAATACTGTAATAATGGTACCTATCGTGCATTGGGAACATGTAAGAAAGAAGCAGTTCTGCAGTAGTTGGGGAAGTCTTGCAGCAGATATGCAAACCCCCCCCCACCATCACACACACACACACACACACACACACACACACACACACACACACTGGCACTTTTCATGCCCTTCCCTTGCATGTTTTTCCCTTCAACACATATAACTATCTAACATTTTGCTTGGTGTGCCTATTTATTTTGTTTACTGCCTGCTTCTCCTTCAAGAATGCAAACTCCATGAAGGCAGAAGTATTCATTTTGTTCAGTGCTATATACCCAGTGCCTAAAGGAGTGCCTGGCACATAGAAAGTGCCTCATAAGTATTTGTTCAATGAGTAAATTAGATAATTAATCAGTCGGTGAGGAAAAATGGAGCTCAACCCTAACGGAGCAGGACAACCTGGCAGATGCGGTGTGCAGGGAAGGCTGTTCTAGATGAAGGGACAGCTGACCAAAGACGCTTGCATGCCCAGGGCCTGTAGATTGTCAGTTGCTGTGGCAGAGGATGCTTGTGAAGGGGGTAGGATTTTATTATACACAAAGGGGTTCCACTTGAGTGTTAAGACCAGGAGTGACATCGGTGCTTTTTCTCTATGGTCTTGCTGTATTTAAGAATATACACCACTAGGAAGGTCCCTAAAATTCCTATATCACCACATCGACCAATAATCCTGTCTCTTTACTGTAGCAACTGGCTTTTCATTCTTCATTTTCTCTTTCTGTATAGGAAGGGTAAAACTGTAAATATTGGGGTCTCTTAAGTTCTCCACCCTTTACTGGTGAGTTTCAGGTTAACATTAGGCCATGGAAAATTCAGTGGCATTGGTGGCAGAAGTAACAGGGTAGTTTTATGCTTAGAGAATAAATCATTAATTTCTTCCTATAATTTTCAGCTGCCCTGATGTATAGGGTACCTTTCTTCTCTCAAACCTTATGTGCTCATATTTAAAAAAAAAAAAAAAATAGCCATCTCACAGCTGCTAGCCACAGCTGGGTGGAAGTGTGAGAACCTCACATAGAGAGAGAGACATAGGCTATTCTGGAAGCCCAGTGGGTGAGAGACCTGCCCTTTGCCAGAAAAGCAGCAGCCCCTGGGCTTGATTCTCAGTGGTCTCTTAGCAGAGGCTTGAGCAGGAGACTGGGCCCCACCTGCTGGGAGGAGACTGTTCTGCCTTAATCATGGATATGTCATTTGACCTCTGCTTAAGACAGGTATGGAATCCTGACTGAGACCTTATGCTGCACCCACACCCTGATGGAGATTCTTTGATGTCCCAGAGAGCCCAGGCCTCTCTAAAGGAGCATTATCTTAGATGAGGATGGCACCTGTCTTAACTCTGACATCTCAGGCCAAGTTCAGAACACAGCCCTGCCCACAGCTGACTCTGAGAAAGGAGATACGTTATGGCTGAGAAGGCAGAGATCAGGCACAGGAGAGCTTTTGTCCTAAATTTTCTCCTTTGTCCCATTTTCCTTCATGTAAACAGAAGCAGCCAGAAATCCTGGAAACTGCGACTTATCATGGGAAAGGGAAGGCAGCCCAGCAGAGAGCACTCATCAGCCACTATTCCCATTTTTTTAAAACAGTGTCCTGATGTATTTGAGATTTAATGTCATTTTCAAAAGAGGATGACCACCGTTGTCCTTTCTGTTGACAACGCTCCATTACTTTGTCTAAGTGCTTAGTGATTGAAAGGCAGTGGTGATTTTAAACAGTGCCTTCACTTGGGCTCCAATATAGAAGAGGGTTGTTGTGGAAGTCAGAGGGGGTTGGGGGAGGAGGAGTACAAAACCAGAACACCTCCATCCCCATGGAAGCCTTGTACCCTCCCGATACAGGGGATGGTCTTAGAGCCAAAAGCTCCAGGGTGAGTCCATCTTAGACGCAGTTGACAGGAGATATGCAAGAGCGAGACCCCGTCTCTACTATAAATAGAAAGAAAACTAATTGGCCAACTAAAAATGTATAGAAAAAATTAGCCGGGCATGGTGGCGCATGCCTGTAGTCCCAGCCACTTGGGAGGCTGAGGCAGCAGGATTGCTTGAGCCCAGGAGTTTGAGGTTGCTGTGAGCTAGGCTGATGCCACGGCACTCACTCTAGCCCGGGCAACAGAGTGAGACTCTGTCTCAAAAAAAAAAAAAGAAAGAAAAGAAAGGAGATATGGACTGTCTCAGAAAGGTCCTTGCAGGTCTCAGAGCCAAGTGCAGCCTTTCTCAGGGAGCTAGGAAACAGGTGGAGAATATTGGTGGAATTGCAGTGTAGGAAAGTCTTAGCAGTGAGGGAGCTGTGACAATGTGGAGACATCCTTGCCCAAATATGCTGGAGATACGTCTGTGAAGTATTCCATGTGCTTTCCATTACTCAAACAATCATATCAAATAATGACAACAATAGGCTAGGCACAGAGGTTCATGCCTATAATCCCAGCACTTTGGGAGGCCCAGGCAGGAGGATTGCTTGAGGGCAGGAGTTCAAGACCAGCCTGAACAAACTAGTGAGATTCTGTGTCTACAAAAAATAAAAAAACTGTCCAGGCCTGCTGGTGTGTGCCTGTAGTCCCAGCTGCTCGGAAAGCTAAGATAGAGAGGATCACCTGAGCGCAGAAGTTCAAGGTTGTAGTGAGCTATTGTGCCACTGCACTCCAGCCTGTGCAACAGAGCAAGACCCTGTCTCTAAAAAAATAATAAAATGAAGGATATATCCGTCTCACTGCTTGAGTGTTAAAATGTGCAAGACAGACAAAATTAGTCCCAGGAAGGGGAGAAATCCCACCATAGAGACCACTGTCAAAGAATGTAAGAGATGTGGGGAATTGAGAGTTGTATTTGACCCCCAAAGGTGGGGAAGACAGGGTCTGGAGAGGAAAAGGGAAACAATTTGAGTTGGAATGTTGCTCATCCACAGAAATCCAGAGACAGAAATGACCAGGACATATTTGGGTCACCATCGAGAGACCAAACAGAAGAAATATACAGACGAGTGGTGGAAGTCGGGGTTGAAGAACTGAGCAGGGGAGTATTACAAAGGGTTTTGAATGCCAGGATGAGGTTGGTAGAATTTGAAGGGGCAGACAGGGCGGAGTCTATGTAAATTCTGAAATAAGAGAGTGTTCTGATGAGGATGAAGAGTGGAAGAGAGCAGCTGAAGAGAAGACCCCCACAGGAATGCAGAGGTGGGTAGTGAGCACCTGGATTTCATGGGGACCACCAAAGGACAAAGGAGTTCGGGGTTTTTTTGGGGGTTTTTTTGAGACAGAGTCTCACTTTGTTGCCCGGGCTAGAGTGCCATGGCATCAGCTTAGCTCACAGCAGCCTCCAACTCCTGGGCTCAAGGAATCCTTCTGCCTCAGCCTCCCGAGTAGCTGGGACTACAGGCATGTGCCACCATGCCTGGCTAATTTTTTTTTTCTGTATATTTTTAGTTGTCCAATTAATTTCTTTCTATTTCTTATTAGAGATGGGGTCTCGCTCTTGTTCAGGCTGGTATCGAACTCCTGACCTTGAGCAATCTTCCTGCCTCGGCCTCCCAGAGTGGTAGGATTATAAGCGTGAGCCACCATGCCTGGCCTCAAAGGAGATATTTTTAATAACTTGGCAGGACTAAGTAATAGATCAGATAGAAAAAAATGTCTCAAATGACTATAGTTTGTCAAAAAATGTTTTGAGATTTGGATGAGCAGGTAGTTCATCTGGGCTGAACCCCAGTGGAGTGAGCAGGGAAGGAGGAGGAGGAAGAGGCCCGATGTGGTGTGATGGAAAGGCACGCTGGCTGAGAACCAGCAAGGCTGGGCTGTGACACTAAGTAGTTTTGTGATCAGGTCCTGTATCTTGCCTTCATCTCGGCTTTTTCATTTCTAAAACTAGGTATTCTATCCAGGAAACATTTATTGAGCACCTACTGTATGCAACTGTCTGTCCTGTGTTTCCCCTGTGTTCTGGTAGCATGTCCCAGTCAGGGTAGGGTGAGTCTAAGACCAGTCCCTGGTCAAGCAACCCTAGTGAGGCTGTTTCTTTTAGTAAATCTTAGCCTTTGCTTCCCTCTAGTGGCTACTTAGTGCCACTAGCCCTGTGCCTTTGCTCTTTTTTTTTCTTTTCTTTTTTTTTTTTGTATTTCAAATATTTATTGTTATAAAAAGATGTACATGGTTCACTGAGTACAAAAGCAATTTCCCAACTGAGCATATAATTCCATTTTTATGAATATACACTGCTATCTTCTATATTACATCTATACACATAGTGAAACATCTCTGGAAGCTTATATGCTAAAGCATCATAACGAATACTTCTTAATTTACAT
Organism: Lepilemur ruficaudatus; assembly: GCA_963574885.1. Taxonomy (NCBI): domain Eukaryota; kingdom Metazoa; phylum Chordata; class Mammalia; order Primates; family Lepilemuridae; genus Lepilemur; species Lepilemur ruficaudatus. The sequence goes on from CAUYRT010079198.1 coordinate 45,338, forward strand.
ATCATGCCTTTACTCCATTTTAAGTGTACAATTAAGTGATTATTAGTAAATTTACCAAGTTGTACAGTTATTCAAATAAATCAATTTTAGAGGATTTCCTTCCCCCATTGAGACCCCTAATACCCTTCCCCAACTACATTTCCAGCATGCCCCTCCCCTCCACAGTGCTCACCATGTCCCTCAGATGTGGGTCTATCCCCCCGACCCCCGAATCCCTAGTGAACACCACCACCATTTGAGCACCATAGTGTTAATCAGTCAGTACCAATTTGATGGCAAGTACATGTGGGGCCCACTTCCAGCCTTGTGTCACCTCACTTCAAATAATGTGCTTAATGCCCTTGCTCTTTTTGTCCCTGGAGGGAGAGCTGGTCTGAATTGAAAGTTAAGAAGATGGAGCTCATCATAAACTATGCACG
>CAUYRT010079201.1:0-7500 GCA_963574885.1 Lepilemur ruficaudatus
AGGTTGCTGTGAGCTAGGCTGACGCCATGGCACTCTAGCCAGGGCAACAGAGTGAGACTCTGTCTCAAAAAGAAAAAAAAAAAGAGTCAAGAGAGGGAGCAAGTCATTGTTCCTCTATGTGCTCAACCCTAGCTCTAGACATGTCGGAAAAGAAAAAGAGTTAGGTATTAAGAGAACATGTTCATGATTTGTCTATTTTCATGTCCATAACATGCATATTTATGATGTTTTTAAGATGCAGGGTTTAGTTGATATGACTTAAAAATGATCTCACACATTGAAGGGTACAAAAGTCTATATTCCCTTTCAAGTTATAAGAGAAATTTATGAACATATGAAGTTTAGGCTGATGGAAGGAAGTGTGTCCTGATAGACTGTGTACGTTAAATATGCATGCTCGAAAGACAGCAGTATAATATAGAAAAGTGACTTAAAGGAAGAACATTTGTTGTGAGCCTCTCTCCAATGAAGACTTGGTATAAAGAGCCCCAGAACTGAAGAATGGTGGGCACACAGGGCCTGGTTCATTAAGGAGAAGTTCGCTGTTTGGCAAAGGGAGTAAACAGGACCTTAGAGATTCAGGTGCTTCACAAAGACTACTTACCCTCCCCAGCTTCCACAGCACCCATAGAGGAGTAAAGAGCCCAAGACCCTACACGTACCTGCTCAGCCCACATTATTCCTCACCAACACACATAGCCTCACTTCCATTCTCCAAGTTTTGAGATAATGAAAACTAATCTTGTCAATGACCTTTATGTCTGTTTTTTTCCCCAGTAAATTCTAGGAGCAGGACTCTCATGGTCCTCACCTCCATAGTCTAATCCTCCTACAGCTCTGACTGAAATTCCCTCCCCCATCCTTCACCAACTCCCCAAACTCATCCACTGATGCTCAAGGGAAGTTACCAGCAGAATCTTCCACACGTCAACTTCTATGAACGTTTGCTCTGCCTCCTCGCTCTTACCCCCTTGAGTGGTGGCTGACTTCATTCCTATGAACTGCATATTACTCGGCCTGAAGGGGGGAATAGTTTCGTATACTCCTCAGTGCAGACAATTCTCCCTCCCCTCCTCTAAAAATCTGTTTGACTCTCATATTATCATACTATAACTACTTGTGACAGTCACTTCGAGACTTCTAGGTCATTTGCCCTCATTTCTTGGAAACTTAGCTCCTGGATACTCTAATATACTGCTCCTGATTTAATTCTTGGTGATTTCAAAATCTGCAATGTCCAGATATATGGTCATATGAACTCTCATTTTCTTGGCCTCTTCTCAACCTATGAACTTGCTCTCTACCCTACTTACAGCCACTCACTCTCTGGGCCTTTGTATTGCCAGTAATTGTGACTCTCTCCTGTATAATTTCACATCTGACTATCCCATTCTCAAACTATAGTTCTGATTGTTCTAATTCACTATTTCTAGAACTTTCACTCCAACATTCTTTAACCTCGCTGGGACCCAACATCCGATAACTGCTACCTTTTCTCCATTGTCTCTCATCTCCGTATATCCCCATTTCTCTGCTTATGCAGCTTAAACACTGTGTCCCTCATCATAAACCCTTCCTTGGAAATAGTCTCAATTCCCTCACCCCTCCTTGCTTTTATTTGATTAGTCTGGCAAAACCCCAACCTCGTTCACTCTAATTTTCTAACTACTCTATTTATACCTAGCAGTAGACTAGCTGAAGGAAAGCACACAGCAATCCTGTCTCATTTTAAATTCATGACCAGTAACATTAAACGGGTCAGTACTGTTTCCCAGCAATCATAAATTTCCCTAGTCTACTCACTCTCCAACACCAATTCCCCATTCATCCTCTCTCAACCTGGTTTCCTTATTCACTAAGATAATTGTGGTAATCGAAAGAGAACTTAATTTCCCCCTTAACATCAAGACAACTATACGCAGCTGTGTCCGTGCACGTTGCCCTCACACATACTGTCATACTCCCCTCACCTGGCTGTTAGGTGCTCCCCCTCTTTCCTGAAAACACAACACTTTTTCATCTCAATTGGTTCATCTCCATCAGCATAACAATATACCATAATTTCTTGATCTTAAACAGCGACAACAAAATGAAAACCCTCCAGCTCTCATAGATCTGCTCCCACCTAAAGCAAAATTGGCTGAAACAGGTGTCTTTGCTTGTTATCTCCCAATCAGACTTTCTAATAGGTGCTCACTCCCCCAACTATAAGGAAATTGATCTTGTCACTGTCACCAAAGATGTTGCTAAATACAAGGGTCATTTCTTGCACCTCTTCTTACTTGAATATCAGCAAAATTTAGCATGGTTTCTCCTTGGAACACTTCCTTCCCTTGGCCTCCATTCTGCTCACTCTCCTGATGTTCTTCCTACCTCACTGGCTGTTTCTTCTCCATTTCCCTTGCTAGGTCCTCTGTCTTCACATGCCACACTCTCCTCCTCCTTTATTCTGCCCAGACACTCGGGCTGCCTTGCTATTTACAGAATACTCCAATATCTTGCTGTCCCTACCTGGGATACTCTTGCCTAGGATAGTTTCATGGTTTGTTCCCTTATCTTCTTAGAGTTTCTTAAATGTCCCCTTCTTAAGTGAGGGCTTCCCTTACAATCTTATATTAAATCGAAAACCTCCTTTCTTTCATTTTTCCTCTCTTGTCCTCTTTTTCTCCATAACAGTTTTTACCATCTAACAAAATATACATTTATGCATATATTTATTTATCATCTGCTTTTGCCTATTGGAATATAAACTCCTAAGGGAAGCAAGTTCACTGCTGTATTTGGTGCCTAGGACAATCCCTAGTATATAGTTAGCATGCAGTAACTATTTATTGAGTAAATAAACAAAATACAGCAATATTTTAACTTTTACTATATTTCTTATGCTTTATAAGAAAAGTGTTTTCTATTTTCCATGACTCTCAAATAATTATATTTATATATTATTATGTTGCAGTTCTCCAGTATTTTAGAAATAAAAAATTGCACACTATTTAGGATGCTATGAAAATAGTTTACCATCATCTATTTATTGCTTTATTTTTCATAATGCATTAAAATAAACACTACTATATCAGCATTAACAAATATCTCTCATATTTACATTGACCAGTTCTTTTTGTACCTTCCTTCTCCAACCTCTGTATTTTAACCTTTTTAGGAGAGAGGGAAGAGGATGATAAAAGTGTGTTTGTGAAATGTTTTATTTATGTTGGAACAAATCTATATGAGGCAAATGGATTTAGAATGTTGTGTAATAGTTGCTATTTCTGAACCCAGCTTTGACTGTCTGTGAAGCCTGTAATGAAATTAATAAGCGCATAAAGATAGGATTTGGGTGGCTTTCCTTGTCTTCAGGATCAACTATTTTGTCCTAAGTCCATTAGCCGTGCTGTCCCAGCATCGAGGAGCATTTTTAAGTAACATAAAGCCCACTACAGTAATTTCTGGGGTTAGGTGAGGATACAGGGAAAGGGAAAGGGGGTTATAAGGAAGTAAAATTGTAGAGAGAAACAAAAATTCAGCCCTCCCCATAATAGCCCTGAAAGCATGACATCTATCATTTACATTGCGGCGCTTTCTTTACAATTGTCTACTTTTTTTGTACCAACATCTAACCTACCATTTCTGAAACCTCCCTAAGATGACTTGAAAGGGGCTGTTAAAAGTGAATCTTTCCAAAAGCCCTGGACAACACTATAGCTGCAAAGTGTCTTTACTGTTTATACAAGAGCAGTCAAAGGTATCCACAAGCAAGACAGCCAAAACCGTTTTCTCAGGAAAAGAAAGCAAAATTTATCCAAATTGAATACTCCTATGAAACAAATTACAGGGAATTCTGGTTCTGTAGCCAAGAATTCATCTCCTGTATGAATACTGATAAACAATCTCAGTAGATGGAAACAACCTAGGTAAATTACTGAACATTAGGAATAGCAGGAAAAAACTAAAGCAATCATATCATTCAAGTAGTCATACAGACTTGCACAGTTTACATCCAAAAATTGGGCCAAAAAGATCAAAACAACACTTAATTTACTTGTTATAATCTGTGACTGAGTTGTTTGATCTGCATTAGTTACCATGTTAAAGGCCAAAAGTTGTTACTTGACTGTTCTTTAAAGAGACTCTTGCTAAAATATAAAGTATTACCTTTTTTTTTTTCCCATCAAAATCAGGTCAGAGAACAGAGAATCATTTGACACATGCACTGTTTACAGAAGTACAGTATTCTCCAGGGCTACTGAGGTAGTCACTCTCTTCCTTAAGGACGTGGCACTTTTTTTTTCTTTAGTGGGTTTTTTTTTTCTTTTGGCTGTTTACTTCCAGCTATTGCCAATGTCTGCTGCCAACAAACACCCCAACGTGAGCTCAGGAACCAGCTCATCAGTCTGTATAGATTGTGACTAAACTGAGAAAGAGTACATGAGTTCTGAGTCAAGCCCTGAAGGATTCTTCTAACAGTACAGTGTTAGACTAAAATAATGAGCTTTTGCGGTATCTAATTTAGTTTTTCTTTAAATCAAAATTTATATTTGTTTCAATTGAAATCTATGTATATATTTAAATTCAACTGCTTTTTGTTTGTTTTTCTGCATCTTTCTAGGTTCTTGTCTGTGTTCTGGAACATAGCAGAAAATTATATAGTATACATATGTATACATGAAAAATATTTTTGCTCCCCCTGGAAAATAGCATCCACTACAAGAAGAGATCAGTATTTAAAAGTTATGTGGAGGGTTTGAAGCTCAGAGGAGGCTAACATAAAAGCTTCTTCAGTGGTCTCACATTTGAGTTTATTTGATACCAACTGTCTCTATCACACTTTCCAAGATCAACACCAACAAAATAAAAATCATACACCTGAAGTACACAGGTAAGGAATTAAGTATCAGGTCTCCCCTCAATCTCAAGATTGGTCCCTTGGGTTCATCTCCAGAAAAGGTTGGTGATTACATTATCAAGGCAACCAGTGACTGAAACGCTCTAAGGACAGACCCAGGTTGATACCTCTTCCTCTGCCCTGACCATCAAAGCCCACAAGAAATCACCCAGAGACAGAAAGAATCAGTAAAATATCAATCACAGTGAGAACAGTACTTTTAATAAGATTGTCAACACTGTCTGACAGATGCTGCCCCCACCATTAGGCAGAGAACTCTCTGGAATCATTAGAGAGATGCTGGGGATTGCCCAGTCTTAGGGCCACAATGTTGATGGCTGCCACCTTCAGGACATCATCGATGACATCAACTGTGGTCTGGTGGAGTGCTCAGTTAAGTGCCAAGGAAAGTACTTCAATAAAGGGTCATTTGGCAACCAAAAAATAATAATAATTATGTATAGACCATCTTCTCTTCATTAAATATATGAACAATTTGAGAGGGAATCTCAAATTTTGCTCAAAACTCATACAAACCTTCTTGTCTACCAAGTATAAAATTGTGATTCTAAATAAGGCCACAGATGGACTTCAAGAGAAACATGAGCACCTTAAAATTATATGCAAAATCATGTGTGCATATGCACACACGTTAGCTCAGTGAATAGAGAGTTCTGTATGGAAACAACTTTAAGATAATTAATGACTAAATGCAGACTATTAATGAATTGGTGAAATAACAGTGGCTATATCAGTTTATTATTCAATATGAATAGCAACTGACGTTTTATCTGTTAATTAAAAGAGATATTATAAACACTTGAATTATATTAGTACAAAAATAGTCATGTACAGAAGCCAATCTCAAATACTTAGTGAAGAAGTTGTCTAATAAATACAATATTTTTGCGGAATATTCTTCCATGTGTAGCCAATCATTGGCAAACCCAATAAATAACCCAAGCATCAATAAATCCTCAAGTGTTTATTAATTTCTTATTTTGCTTCTAAGGTCTCTGTGCACTAGTGATAATATGACTCATGGATTTGTCTGACCAATTATCAATGTTTGCCATTTTATTCCCCAGTGTAGAAGAATGAAAGAAAGTATTTATTTATTTATTTTTGAGACAGAGTCTCGCTCTGTTGCCCGGGCTAGAGTGCCGTGGCATCAGCCTAGCTCACAGCAACCTCAAGCTCCTGGGCTCAAGCAATCCTTCTGCCTCAGCCTCCCGAGTAGCTGGGAGTACAGGCATGCGCCACCACGCCCGGCTAATGTTTTCTATATTTTTAGTTGACCAATTAATTTCTTTCTATTTTTAGTAGAGACGGGGGGTCTCACTGTTGCTTAGGCTGGTTTTGAACTCCTGACCTTGAGCGATCCTCCCACCTCGGCCTCCCAGAGTGCTAGGATTATAGGTGTGAGCCACAGCGCCTGGCTGAAATAAAGTATTTAATGTCAATTGCTTGCCCTGTGTTTTAAGTATTAAAAAAAATCTTTATTTTTATCTGCTTACTTTTCAAAGGAGACCAAACTGGATTCTTAAGAATACAAAATTGGGACTGGAGTCATTATAGCAAATTACATTATCTCGAAGTGTACCAGAGGCTCAGGATCAAAGCCATTTATAGTAAGATGAATGCTAAATTGGCAAATATTTTTAAATGTCTAAATAGCAAAGGTATACTAGAATTTTACAGAGGTATTTTTTATTCTAGTTTATCTTCCTTTGATGATCTCTGCCCCTATGGCATTATACCTCCACCCACAGATATACAGATATATTGGCATCTGCAGTGGGGTTTGATTTCCACTTTAGTTCATTGCAATTTTAACCATCATGGCATATTGCAAATTTCACTAGATTAGAGAAGAAATTTATGCTTAAAATTAGGTAGATGTTTAAACATTAATACTTAATATTGCCATAAAAAAGGAAATCAAAGTGACATCTCATCTTTAATAGTTTATCAATAACATTACTTTCCCCCCCATAAATCTGAAATTTCCCAAGAAATAATCATCTTTCCAGAGGTTCCCAGACACATTAAATTTTTGAAAAGGTGATGGGGAGGTACCAGCTTGCTTTCCTTGAAGATCCTCTTGAGAAGACTAAATACAACTTGCTGCATGTTGCTGGTCTACCTACTGAATAGACATATCCAAGGAAATACAATTTGGAATCATATATAGAACAGCAAAAATGCTTGCTTCCTGCCAACACAGCTTAAAATTCACATTTTCAGCTATAATAAGTTTGGATGACTTAAAAATGACTCAAAATGTATTTTTATGATAAAATTATAACTGGATCTTTAAAAAAATGTAGCTCTTGATCTTAAAAATTATTCTGAAACCTTGACCATGTCTATAAAAAACCTTTTTTTCTATATTACAGTCTGTTAATTAAAAAATAACCAATATTTTATACACACAGGAAGTCTTTCATGATCTATCTTAAATAGAGACTTTAAAAATTGTTTTCTTACTGAGAAAAAAGTGGCTATTAAAATAAAATTATAACAACTGAGCTGCTCTTGTAAATAGAGTAAATCTGTTTCAGATATGTTTCAAATAACAAAAAACACAAAACGACTTCACCAACTTTAAAAAAATC